>APFE031742065.1:78903-109505 GCA_000404065.3 Pinus taeda | reverse complement strand
GCCTTCCACAACCTACAAGGTTGACACCACAACAATTGGAAGAAAAAAGAGAAAAAGGGATTTGTTACAATTGTGATAGGAAATAAATTAAAGGTCATAAGTGTTCTGAGAAGAAATTATTCTACATAGATTGTGAAGAGGAGGAAGAAAAGGAACAAGAAATGTCAAAAGAAGAGGATATACTCCAGGAACAAACCATAGATAAAGAAGAAATGAATCTGACCATATCTTGTAATGCATTCACTGGAATTACCACTCCTCAAACTATCAAGATAGAAGGACATATCAAGAAGAAAAAGGTAATAGTGTTGATTGATTCAGGAAGTACCCATAATTGTATTCATTGTAAGATAGCAAAGGAATTGAATTTATTCCTATATCTAGCACCATAGTGTCAAGTGATGGTTGCAAGTGGAGGAAACATAAATTTCTCTTGAAAGTGCCATAATATCAATCTATCCATGGGAGAATATGTATTGAATAGCCCAATGCTTTCCATTCCAATGGGTGGTGCTAATGTTGTACTAGGAGTCTAATGGCTACAATCCTTGGGTACAATAACTTTTAATTTTCAATAAATTTTCATGAAATTTTAAGCAGAAGTAAAGGAAGTTGAATTAAGGGGTATTGCAGGGAAACTGGGAAAGATAATCAGCTCTAACAGTATGACAAATCTTATAAAGAAGGAATAATGAGGTGTAATTTCACAATTATGTTCACTAGAGGTTCCCACATCATAATCATCTATTTATCCAGATCTCCAAAAAGTCTTGGACAATCATTCCAAGGTATTTGAGACTCCCAAAGGACTCCCACCTATTCGTGATTATGATCATGCTATTCATTTGATTCCAGGAAGTGTTCCTCCAACATTAGGCCGTACAAATATCCCTATTCCCAAAAGAGTGAAATTGAACGTATGGTTGTAGAAATGTTAGAGGATAGTATAATAATACTTAGTCAAAATTCTTTCTCTGCTCCAAAATTATTGGTGCACGAGATGGATGGATCATGGTGCATGTGTTCAGATTATAGGGAGCTCAACATGCTCACTATTAAAGATAAATTTCTCATTCCTGTCATTGATGAATTATTGGATGAATTGCATGGATCAATTTACTTCACCAAATTGGATCTTCATTCAGGATATCATCAAATCAAAATGAAGACTGAAGACATTTCGAAAATAACATTCATAAGTCATGAGGGTCATTATCAATTTTTGGTCATGCCTTTTGGCCTTACCAATGCACCTTCTACATTTCAAGGTTTGATGAATTCCATTTACAAACCCTTCCTTAGAAAATTTGTGTTAGAATTTTTTGATGATATAATAGTCTACAACAAGTATTGGAAGGATCATGTTGAACATGTTGATAGGGTGCTCGAAATATTGGAGGAGAAACAATTATATGCAAAAAGCTCCAAATGTTTATTTGTAGTACAAGAGGTGGAATATCTGGGTCATATTGTATCTCATGAAGGTGTTAAGGTAGACCCTAGCAAAATTAAAGCCATTAAGGAATGGAAAATACCCACATCCATAAAGCATTTGTGGGGATTTCTCGGGTTGACAGGGTATTATTGCAAGTTTGTTAAGAATTATGGGAGAATAGAAGAATATCTAACAACATTATTGAATAAAGATGCATTTTCATGGACTCTAGAAGCAACAAAGGCCTTCGAACATCTTAAAGAGGCAATGTGCCAAGCACTGGTCTTAGCTACACGAGACTTCAAAAAAAGCTTTTCTGGAATGTGATGCTTCAGGAAATGGAATTGGTGTTGTTTTAATGCAAGATGAAAGACCCACTACTTTCGAAAGTCGTCCAATCAAGGGAAAGTATTTACACCGAGCTATTTATGAGAAGGAAATGTTGGCAATACTACATGCACTTAAGAGATGGCAAACCTACCTATGGGAAGACACTTCAAGGTAAAAACGGATCATGATAGTCTTAAATAATTTTTAGAACAAATATTATCCTCTAAAGAGCAACAAAAATGGGTCACAAATATGTTGGGTTATGACTTTGAAATCATCTACAAAAAAGGGAAGAAAAATGTTGTGGCAGATGCACTCTCAAGAAAGGATGAGGATCTGGAAGCATTGTCGTGCACCATTTCTATTATCCAACTAGATTGGATAAACAATTCAAGGGAAGAATGGAAGAATGGCGAAGAAGTGTGGGCACTCATTCAAAAGTTACAATAAGATCCTAGTATATCTGAGACATTTAGTTCGAAAAATGATTCGTTATGGTACAAAGATTGCTTATACCTATGTAAGAATTCCCAAATCAAACAAAAGATTCTTAGGTAATTGCACACTTCTCCCTTAGGAGGGCACTCAGGATTTTTAAAAACTTACCACAGGGTTAAGAAGGAATATTTTTGTGATGGCCTTAAATCAGATATTCAAAAGTTTATGGTAGAATGTTTGGTTTGCCAACAAAATAAAGTTGAAACAATTAAGACCCTAGGTCTGTTACAACCTTTATCCATTCCAAGCCAATGTTGGGAGGAGGTTTCAATGGATTTTATCACAGGTTTACTCAAGTCCAAAGGAAAGAGTGTTATCATGGTGGTAGTTGACAGACTTACCAAATATGCACACTTTTGTGCATTATCACATCCATTTAAAGCCAATATAGTTTCTACTGAATTTATGGAAAAAATTCAAAAGCTACATGGAAACCCAAAGATTATTGTAAGCGAAAGAGATCCCATTTTCACTGGAAATTTTTGGACAAAATTATTTTATTGTCTCAGTACTCAGTTAGCTCATAGCTCATCTTATCATCCTCAATTTGGTGGGAAAACTGAGATAGTAAACAAATGTTTGGAAGGATATCTTTGTTGCTTTGTATCTGATAAACAAACACAATGGGTCAAATGGTTGCCTCTAGCTAAATGCTGGTATAACACTTCCTTCCATACTACAGCAAAGATGACCCCATTTATGGCACTTTATGGATATCCTCCACTATCCATCACATCATATTTAAGAGAAAATTCTAAGGTTCAAGCAGTCGCACATCACATCGAGTATCAACAACAAGTTCTCCAACTCTTAAAGGATAACCTCACGTTGGTGTAGAATAGAATGAAACAACAGGAAGATCAACATCGCAGTGAAAGAAGTTTTGATATAGGTGACTGGGTATTCCTACGGCTACACCCATATAAAAAAATGTACCTCAAGCAAGCTAAGAAGTATAGTAAATTATCACCAAAGTATTATGGTCCGTACAAGGTGTTGCAAAAGATTGATACTATGGCATACAAATTGGAGCTTGCTGCAGCTTCTCGAGTACACCTAGTTTTCCATGTTTCATGTTTAAAGAAGGTTATAGGTGACAAGCTTCTAGTTCAAACAATATTGCCAGAACTTGACGAGGAAGGAATCATATTGGAACCAGAAGTAGTCACAAAAACAAGAACTCGATAACTACGAAATCGATCAATTTCAGAGTATCTCATCAAGTGGAAGAACTTATCCGCTGAAGATTCCGCATGGGAGGATGAGAATTTTATATAGAACCATCCAGAACTACTCAAGCATTGAGGAAAACACTTCTTTTGAAGGAGAGGGGCATGTTAGGTCCCTATAATACTAGTGATTCCCCCATTACTATTGTTATTGTATCCCTTATTATTATTATTGTGCCCTATTGTCCCCATATCGTTATTAGTATGCCCCATAGAAACCCATTATTGTTATTTTTGTGCCCTTATGTTATTACTATTATGTCAACTTGATTATATTGTGACCCCTTAGACTCCTATATATAGAAGGGAGGTTTAGTCATTTGTATCATCCAAGAATTATTTATTTGTGTAATGTAAAGGAGGTTTCCCCCTCAAAGAGGTTGAATTCTAAGGAATTGATCTATCTTTTCTATCTTTTTGTGAGCTAGTATCCTAATAAATTGAGGAAGAACACTCATAGATTCACCGAGTCTTCTATCATAAGCTAACAATTGGCTATCAGCTACCAAAAATTTTGGAGAACCCAAAGCTTTCCAAATCGAGGAGGATATAATACTTGTAGAGGATCCTTCATCCACCATACATCGATAGAAATTTGTGGAACTAACTTCAACCATTATTTGAAAAGGTGTACCATAAGGAAGACGAGGCTCATCAAGATTATCCCAATCAAGGGAGACACTCCTAGAACTTGGAGGGGGTAAACTCGAAGAGACCGACATGCCCCCTAGACTAGAAGACTCTAAACTAAAAATTAATAAGACTCTTTTGTTAGGCACTTCACCCCCCAAAAGAGGACTGGAATTGCCTAAATACTGGATTGGATTCACTACTTCATCAACCAATGGTTGATTAGACTGTTGAGAAACTTGAGAAGATTTTGAAGTAGAAGAACCTTCACACTCGGACCATAACCTTTGTACTACTAAAATACGAAGGCAAAAATGAGTAAGAAGGTCCCCCTTACATGTCTTACAAGGGAAATTAGGTTTAAATATTCTATGCCTAGATTTCTAATCAACATTCATCCTACAAACAAGACTAGTAGTGGTTGGTGGAGAGTCCCTAATGTGACTCGTGGAGGTTAGTGACTCTTTCCCAAGAGAGATAGGACTTTTTCCCCCATTCCTACTCACATAACTAAGTGAGTCAACAGGATTATGACTCATAGAAGTAGGTGATCCATTGTTAGTATTGCTTGCAATGACTAGACTTATGCCCCTAGCATGACTTTCCATGGTTAAAGGATCATCTCTAACATGACTAGCAGTGGTTGGTGATAATTCATGCATAGAACTATTCTTCTTCTTATTATTCCTCTTTATCTTATTTTTAGATTTCTTATTACAATATGGAGGGGAAAGAGGAAGACTAGATTTATCTTGTGAGGAAGATGAACAATTAACACCTATTTGATGCCCTTGAAATAAATAATTCATCTAAGAAGCTTCAAGACATTTGGAATATTCAGGGTGGACCATAACTGAACTGGTAGTCCAACATTCAATCTAGGAATATTCAAGGAAACCATAAAGCGAGTACCAACGTTTCCAAAGAAAGGAAAAACACAAGGATCCCCTTTGCGAGGGGTTGCTTGGTTGACCTCCACAGGAATATTGGCTATACCCAACTTATACGTAGATCCTTCCCTTACGGTATTGTTCAAATGAATTTTCAAAGAAGAGAGATGCACAATCAAACCTTTGCCCTTGTTGGATGAGATTGAGTTGACTCGGATTCGATCTATACTACACAACAACAAAACCCTCAATCGCTGGTCCTTTCGGTAATGACCTGCAAGCAGATCACAACCACTCGAAGTTACTATGGGAGAATAAAAAAAACAAGTTTCTGCAGCCTTGAATGATGTGGAGATGTGGTCTTATTATGTTCTTTTATTCTTAACATTCATAAATCACTTTTCCATATTACATTAATCACTTAAACATGTCATATCAAACAATAAACCATTGTGTTGAAATCAAATGCAACTGTAATAACTGCAACTCTAAAATAGATAATAAGAAAATATACACATGAAGACACCAAATTACCATGGTTCACTGTAATGTGGGGCTACATCCACAAGAACTATTGCTTAATATAACAAATCTCTATACAAAAAATAGTTCTTGACCTACACACTAAGTTGTGGCCTATTTGCATACTCAAATGTAGAACCTCTCCTTCGCTATCAAACTATAGATCAAAATATTACAACCATAACACTGATCTGAATCAATTCAATTATTCTCTTCTTATTAGTTTACCCTATATATGCTATTACATCAGAGGGTTACATCATTACAATACCATGGTCCAAATACCATGGACTCCCTAAAACAAGCAAGTATGGCCCAAAATCCCATTGCATTTTACAAAAATGAGGGGCTTAGACCCACTCCGGTGCCCTTATACTGCATGATATATTCTGTTAGCCTCCTGCTGCAGCAGGTTATTCATCTTTCATGATCGACATTTTTACATGCCAAATATGCCGTGCTATGCATCCTCCAATACTCCATATTTGCTTAAAAAGGCCAAGGAAGGATGCCATGAGAGTGTGCTAGCCTAAGTGCCACTGTTGTATTCCAATTTTGATGAGTTATTCCATTTTTGAAGAATTTTCAGTTAAAAGGAGGTCCAAACAGCTTAATCTTGGTCTCCCTAGGTTTCAATTTCCTGTTGTAGAATATAGAGAATCATTATCTGTCCAAATAGCTTAATCTTGACAGATTCTTAGATAGGTAGAGAAGTAAGGGTGCTCAACAGCCTAATCTGAGCCCCTGGATGAAATAAGGGTAGATGTAGATAGGAGGACAAAGAGAAAAAGTTGAAAAGGTGGGTTTGCTAGTTCAGCTGCACCCAAACCAAAAGAAGAAGAAATGCTACGTAAGTAGGCTGGGTAAGTAGCTTTGTGGTTGCAGAAATCAAGCTATGTGATCCATTTCATGTTTTTAAAGGGTCATATCTATTTAGATCACAAGTTGGAGGCAATTTTCCATTTAAAGGACTTCAAGCGAGGCATGTCTAACTCCCCCCTTCTTCCTCTTCCCCAAATCACTCACTAACTTCCCCTAAAAGAGGTCAAGATCTGCTTGATACCTCTCAGATTCATCATTCTTCATATCAGTCGCCTTGGTAAAGATCTGCTTTACTCAAGGAAAGTCCATACTTCCTCTACAACTCTTACTTCTCCTCGATAGCCTAAGATTTACATACTTAACGCTTTTTCTCATCATTTTCATGTTTACTGCTAACTCTACTATGTAACTCCCTATCTATCTCCCCTTCCCCCTACTAAAACTATGTTAATAACTCCCCTATATATTTATTCCCTTCCCCTGGTTGAAATATAACCATAAATGCACTTGGGAATTGCTAAGTTTATCTGAAACTCAGCAAGAAACCTCATTTCCCCCCTCAAACCATCTTCTCATTCATTTCAGACTCCTTCTGATGCACAAAACCCTTCATCACCTCGTAAATCCTTCCTCTAATGCTTTTTGACTCCTTCACAAAGCATAAAATCACCCTCCAAATGTATAAAATCCACCTTTGGGCCTTGTTTTTCCTTTTGAAAGGCATAAACCCCTTTTTTGGGCCACTAAACCCCTCTCAAAGCACATAAAAATCCACCCAAGTGCCTTTAAAATCCTTCCAAGGCATGAAAAATCCCTTTTTGGGCTATTGGACCCCTTCCCATGCCTTGAAATCCCTTCAAACATCAAAAATTCTGCTTCCGATCATAAAAGCCCGCATCACTTACCTTGGGCCGTGTTCCGATTGCAAAAGGGTTCTATTGGATCCCCTTCGATGCGATATCGCAGTCAGGAAGGGAGTCGTGTATCAAAATAGCGCATAAGTGTGCCCCTGATTGGTTTGGCCGACAGCGATTTCGCCGATCGGCGTATCGCTATGACAAAACAAACATACATGTGCATTGCCAATATGGTTCATCGCCGATGGTCTGTTGCCGATCGCATATTGGCGATCAGCGTTTCATATCAATCCACACCATATTATATATATATAATATATATATATATATATATATTATATATATATATATATATTATATAGGCCTGTCCCTTTGTCCTTCTGTCGCCTTCTCTGTTCTATCTTCCGTTCAATTGCCTGCGCCCTAGATCTACGGTGGGCGGGTGTGTTCCCTTCCGAACCTGTCGATGATTAGCGCCCGGGAGATGGGCGTTTTTCCCATGCCACATCACCCGCCATACTGGGTCCCATCGCTGACGTCATCCACCGAAAGAAAAGCACGCAAAGGCGAAATCGCTGCTTAGGAAGCTCGGAATGAAAATCTGAGGCAGTTTTCGATGCGCGATTAGCGCTTGGAAAAAATGGCCAGAATGGAAAGCCTCAGTCCAGCGCAGGTTTGCAGCAGTTATTTTGCCCGAAAGAAAGCAGAAAGGAGCGAATTGACCAGTTAAAGAGTATCAGAGGAGGTGAAGCCAAATTTCATGTTAAAGAGTATCAGTGAAACGGCAAAGAGTATCAGATCGACAATATCAAAGCAGGTGAACATTAAAAACCTCCATCAAAGTCCAAGAAGGCGGTGAAGCCACTTAAGACTCTCAGATCACAGTTAATGCACATCAAAGCCACTCAAGAGCAGTTGAGCAGAGACCAATGCGCAGTTATGATAAATAGCCAATGCATAACAGCAAAGAACAAATTCCTACTCATTTGTGGGCAGCTGCCCCAATGCAGCACTTAGATAAATATTTCATGCATTTACTTCAAGATAAGATAAATTAAAGAACTCATTTCCCTCAGATCTGTTTAAGATCTGTTGTAATAAATATTTCTTAGATATTTTCTCTATATATACGACCCTTTGTATTGAGAAAGGGTGGTTGGAGGGTTGGTTAATGCACTCCAAGAGAGACTCACTCTGTATCTGATATGTTTCACTTAATTGAAGATTGCTGAAAGCATGGAGAATGGACTGTTTGATATATTGTTGATGTCTCTGAAGAGTGAATGAGGGAAATCTTATGCTGCTTTCTGAATCAATAAGTGTTCCTTACCTTTGTTATTTCAATTTCACATATGCTCGAGTCACAGAACAAAAGTTTGGTTTAGAATTTGCTTACCTGCATTCTATACTCAGTTTCTGTGGCTTCTTAATGTTTTCCTCTTGATTTAGCCATACATATGAATTCCTTATGGCTCATATTTGCTCTATTTCACATATGAATGACCATTATCTAGGAATTCTTAGCTGCCCCTAGGTAGGGCTCGTTCATCTTCCCTCTGCTAACCTGATTGAGAGATTCTTTGTTGCCTCTCATTTCTTAGCCTGCAATCCATCTTCATTTACCTCAAGTATTGTTTCATGAGCAGCTACCTTGCCCCTTTTTCCTCTTGTGACCAAGAAAACGCACCACCAGTCTTACTCCACGACTCCATGACCAATGGTTTGAAACTTGTCACACTATGCATTGCCTCTCTACTTGAAAGTATCCTCTTTCCACCCAAACACAAACAAAACCCCTTGAACCCAATAACTAGCCTAAAATCATCATCAACAAATCTAAAATCATTAAGAGAGGGCCCTCTCTGATTGCAGGTGGGCTAGAACCTATAATCCAAAGATTGGTTTGTGGTTACCTCGGCCGTATCCCTTTCAGGAGCTTAGGGACAACCTAAGTGATAACATAATGGTGACTCTGCTGGGGAAGCAATCCTCAGATAATCTCACAAGTCCAGTCCGAAAGCTCTGCTGAGGAAGAATCTGACCTTTAAGAAAGTTTCTGTTTAACCAATATTCTTAGAAAACTCCTCAGCAAAACAAGCTAGAAGCTGGCTCCCAAAAATAATTTACGTTATACAAGGTCAAATCCAGACCCAAAGCCCCCAGCTACTTCTGAAAATCCAAATTTAATCCCAAGAGACCTTAGGAAGCTAGAAGCGAAGAGAGGATTTAGCTGTTTCTAGTCCTGAGAAAGTTCGGCCAAGCAGTGTTCCGACCCTTGTCAACTTTCTATTTCGTTCATCCCCTACTTCATCATTCACCTCTCCAAACACCTCGCCCACACCTTCATCCACTGCACATACTACCACTACAACTCCTATTATCCCAGTTGTTCTAGTTGTTCCGCTTATCCCTGTTGTTCCACTTATCCCTATTAATATGGCTAACAGGTATGCACCTTTACAGCTACCGACTAATCTCGTGGCTATGCCTCAGGATTACCAGACTAAAATAACTTACTTTTATGGCACAAGTGCCTGCACAGCCCTTCAGCATACAAAGAAAATGCAGGATTACTTTGAGAGCTATGAGATTGATGATGATGTTGTGAGAATGAAGATTTTTCTCCAAAGTTTGACAGGTGATGTCAGGCATTGGTTTAGAGCACTCCCAGCCAACTCCATATCAGACCCAGAAGCCTTATACCAATCATTTATCAAGAGATGGGAAAAGAAGAAAGACCCCTTGCATATATTGTCCAAATATGACACCATTAAAAGAGGCCCTCAGGAGGTTGTGTTAGACTATTGCGCAAGGTTTAACAATGTTTACAATGCAATCCCACAGAACCTTAGGCCTCCACCTGATCTTGCTTTATATAAATTCCCTGATGGTTTTGATATCGATATGGCTTATCAGTTAAGGGAAAGAGCCCCTCAAAGCCTTGCAGACATGCAAAATGTTGTTGTTAGTGTGGAAGCAAACCTAATTGCCAAAAGAAACAGAGCTAGAACCGAAAGAAGAACCACCTTCAAGGAAGAACCCTCAGCCTTAGACCACAAACTAGATGATATTATCAATGGCATGCACAGGTTGGGAGATAGAGTGGAGAGCGTTGAGAGGAAATCATCATGGGAAGGACAACAACCCAACACCATAAGGAACCCAAATTTCAGGAAAACTCAGAACACAAACGCTGGTAGGTCTAGCCCCGACCATGATATAAGACCTTATTTCCAAGAAAGCTACACAGAAGCATCCACATCCAGTGAGCCAACAGAGGAGACTCACATGAACATGATAGATTTGAAAAATGAGCAACAAATTTTTTTGACTCAAGAAGACCAAGACTACCATGATGTAAATCAATTTCAGACTAAGTCTGGAGAGTCTTTTGACTTCAAACAAGGCTATGATTCTGCTGTGTATGAGGTGCACAAGCAATATAAACTGAGGAATTGAACAATTGAGGTGCTTGAGCCCGTCAAACAAAAGGAAACAAAACAGACCAAGAAGATTAAAGGCAAGGCTGTTATTACAGAATCGGCTGATGAGACTGTCCCAAACCTGCAGGAAGTAACTATGGTAGACATAACAGACATACAGCCTTCTATTGATAAGCCTCTACCTCCTTCTTCCTCGAAATAAGATTTGAACAGTATTCCGCAAAACCTTCCCAAGATAGAAATACCGCCAGGTATCACTCACCATAACGCTGATAATCAAGAAGAAAACGCAGAAAATACACTTGAAAGGGGAAAATCTGCCACTACCAACACAAAGACTCCATTGGAGAAACCATTTAACTTAGAAGCATAAATAAGTAAACTTAAGATTTCCATCCCCCTCTCTGAGCTTGCTAAACATGATGTGTATAGGTAACAAATCCAAAGATCACTTCAGATGCCAGAGATCAAGGATGATGCCAATGTTTTAGATGATACACCTGAGCTGTTATTCGGCCCTGAGGTTAATGGAAAACAAACATATGGAGCCGTTCTACCCTTTTATGTAAGCCTACATATACATGACAAAGTTTTTCACAATGCTATGTTTGATTCAGGGGCCCCACACAATCTTATGCCAAAAGTTGTAATGGAAAAGCTAAACCTTGACGTCACAAGACCCTACAAAGACCTTTTCTCCTTTGACTCAAGTCAGGTCAAGTGTTTAGGCTTAATCAGAGATCTATGTGTGTCTTTAGTCCAATATCCCAACAAAACAATTCTAATGGACGTGGTGGTTGCTGACATTCCACCAAAATATGGGATGCTCTTATCAAGATCTTGGGGAGCAAAACTCCAAGGATCCCTTCAATTAAACCTCTCTTACGCCACTATTTCAGTCTTTGGGCAACCAAAGTGACTGTATAGAGAAACACTGATGAAGTATGTGGTGAGTAGTGAGGAAAAGCCCCAAAACTTTGCCATTTACTCAATCCATTCTGATATGGATTCCTTTATTTTGTTCAATAATGATGATCATTCCCCAACTGGTGATAAGCCTTCAGATTTAGAACAAGAAGCATGTGTAAGTGAGGAATCGGTTACCCATACCCAAAAAACTGGCAAAACAATCAATGCAACCAGCACACAAGAAGAACCTCTCGAAACAAAAAATTCAAAACTTCCCACTCTGATAATGATTTCAACTCCCAATGCCAGCCAAGACCAAGAAATCCTATGGTATTTGGAGTTTGATGGTTCAGTAAATAAGCTAGGAGCAGGGGCAGGAGTATGGATCCATAATACCCAAAACAACCATGCAGAGGGTCGTGCCTATAGATTGAATTTCAAATGCACCAACAACATGGCAGAATATGAGGCCCTCCTTTTAGGCCTTAAGCTCAACAAAGCTCTTGGGGCTGCAAAAGTTTCCATTCTAGGTGACTCTGATTTAATCATACAACAAATGAAAGGCAACTTTGTTACCAATGACAATAGGTTGAGAGCTTATAGGACTGCTGCCACAGAAATACTCAATTCCTTCACTGAATCCCAGCTTGCTAAGATTTCTAGAAACCATAACATACATGCACACAGCCTAGCCACTTTTTCTAGTACATGCAAGCTTCCCTTTGAGCCAAATCACCATTTCACCGATGAGATAAAACATAGGCCCGTTGTCCCTAACAATATTAAAGATTGGCAAGTGTTTGAAAATGATGCTCAGATTAACAATTTCCTCACTCTTGAGCATGAGTTTTCAAATTCAAACATTGACATGGATGCCATGAACGATTCCCAACAGCAAACAAATGAAAATCAGCAGGTTGTAACAACTGCAATAGCAAAACAAATCTTTAACCCGACTGTTTTTGACAATGCAAACATAGAAGATCTGAAACAAATGCATTTAAAGGAAACAGCCAAAGCAGAGGTTGAGTTCATATATCTAAAGGATAACTTTTTGCCTACTGGCCTCACTCCATTAGAAGACATGTTTGATAATAATGATGCGCCCAAAAAGCCAAAAATGGAGCCGTTAAATGCTGTAATAGAAGAACACAACATAGGGACAACAGAGAAGCCCAAAATGATTAAATTGTCCAAAAATCTGCCACCTAATCAAAAACCAAAGTATGTGGATTTGTTCAAAGAGTTTCAAGATGTATTTTCTTGGAGTTATGAGGACTTGAAGTCCTATGACACCTCGGTTATTCAACATACCATCCCTCTAAAACCAAATCAAAAGCCCTTCAAACAAAAACTAAGGAGAATCAATACAGTCCTTCTCCCTTTGATCGAAAAAGAAGTGAAAAGAATGTTTGAGGCTAGCATTATAGCACCCATTAGATTTTCTGAATGGGTATCCAATCTGGTTCCCACAAGGAAAAAATCAGGTGATATCAGACTGTGTGTAGACCTAAGAAACTTAAACCAAGTCTCTCTAAAAGACCACTATCTTTTGCCCAAAATGGACCATATCCTACAAAGAGTAGTGGGCTCATCTAGAATCTCTTTGCTAGATGGATTCTCAGGTTTTAATCAAATACTTGTTCACCCGAATGACCAAGACAAGACAGCCTTTACCACACCGTGGGGAACATTTAAGTATGTTAAAATGCCTTTCGGGCTAAAGAACGCTGGTGCCACCTTTCAAAGGGCAATGGATATTGCATTTTCCAAAGAAATACATGATTTCCTTGTTGTCTATCTTGATGACTTAACCCCTTTCTCCAAATCTGATTAAGAGTACCTCAGACACTTAAGGCAAATCTTCATGACATTTAGGAAATATGGTATTTCCTTGAGCCCCAAGAAGTCCTTGTTTGGCCTTGAGGAAAGTAAGTTGCTAGGCCACATCATTTCAAAAGATGGTATCAGAATTGATCTGGAAAGGATCCAAGCCATCCTCCAAATCCCCTACCCAAGAAACATAAAATAGTTGCAAGCATTCCTTGGAAAGATCAATTTCCTAATGAGATTTATCCCAAATTTAGCCGAACTGATAAGACTGTTAAGCAACATGTTAAAAAAGGATGCCAAGGTAAAATGGTCTCTTGAAACCAAGCAAGCCTTCGAGAGTATCAAAGCTGCCTTGACTCAAATGCCTGTCCTCACAAATCCACAGTTTGATAAGGATTTTATCATCTTTTCCTTTGCTTCAAATCACACGATAGCTATTGTCCTTTTGCAAAAGGATGACCAGGGAAATGAGAAGCCAATTGCTTTCTTCAGCAGAGCCCTTAGAGATGCTCCTTTGAAGTACCAAATCATGGAGAAGCAGGCTTATGCTCTTGTTAAGGCCATTAAATACTTCAGAGTTTATATTTTATATTCACATGTGATTGCCTATGTCCCAAACTCTGTTGTAAAAGACATATTAACTCAAGAGGGGCTGGAAGCCAAAAGAGGCAAGTGGATTGCCAGCATTCTTGAATATGACATTGAAATAAAACCCACCAAGATGATAAAGGGACAGGGTTTAGCCAAGCTAATGTCCGAAACAAATTTTCAAGCCTTAGACATTAACCAACTGGACAATGAATGGGAGCTGGCGACTCCATAGATCAGTCAAACCTTTTTACAATCCCCATGTATGCTGATATTTGCTTTGTATTGTTAAACCTGTGTGCTCCCCCAGGATTGTCTAGGACCAAAAAAAGATTTTTAAAGATGAAAGCATCAAAGTTTTGGGTCTTAGATGGTGCCATGTTTTGGAAAAATCATGAAGGTATTTTTCTTAATTGCTTAACTTTGGATGAAACTGACAAAGTCCTCAAGGAATTTCATGCAGGAGATTGTGGAGGGCACTTATATTGGAAATCAACAGCCGATAAAATCCTAAGGGCTGGGTTTTATTGGCCTTCCCTGTTTGATGATGTTAAAAAATTTGTAATGTCTTGCCATAAATGCCAAATCTTTGAAGGGAAAAGAAAATTTTTGCATTTGCCCCTTAAGCCCATCTCAACTGAAAAGCCTTTTCAACAATGGGGTCTTGATTTCATTGGAGAAATCCATCCCTCTTCTTTAGGCCAACACAAGTGGATTTTAATAGCCACCGACTATTTCACCAAGTGGATTGAAGCCATTCCATGTAGGCAAGCCAATGACTCCACTATTATCCAATTCCTTGAGGGCAATATCCTTTCCAGATTTGGTTTCCCTCAGAAAATCATCACTGACAATGCTGCTTCCTTCAAATCCAAAAAGATGATCAACTTCTGCCATAAATTTCACATTACCTTAAGCCACTCTACAACCTACTACCCTCAAGGTAACGACTTGGACGAATCATCCAACAAAAGCCTCATCAACATCATAAAGAAAGTGCTAGAAGAAAAGAAAAAGAACTGGCATAGGAAGCTCACAAATGCCCTGTGGGCAGACAGACTTTCAACCAAGAGATCCATTGGGATGAGCCCTTATGAGCTAGTATATGGCATGGAGGCCTTATTTCCTTCATCTTTGGGCATTCCTGCTATCAAACTGTTACAGGAGATTCAAGCTGAACCAAATGACATTCAAAGAAGAATTAATCAGGCCATTCATCTTCAGCAAACCAGAGAGCAAGTGTATGACAGAGCTCAAATTTTGCAAGAGAAGCTCAAAAGGATGTTTGATAAGAAAGCTAAGGCTGAGGATTTCTGTGCTAGCAGTAAAGTTCTAAGGTGGGACTCACGAAGAGAAGACAAGGGCAAACACGTGAAATTTGACTTTCTTTGGAAAGGTCCATTCATTTTCAGCGTTGTGCAAGGCAACAACACATATTTCCTCAAATCTGTAGATGGCAGCACAATTGAAGAGGGCCTTGTGAATGGTCGAATGTTAAAGCATTATCATGATCCCTTTTGTTGAGAATCACCCAGCGGTATTATTTCTGTACATAAATGTTTGTATATATCAGCACTTTATTTCATTTTTTTGTAACATTCTGAATGATATAGCACACAGAAGAAAGCAGGCAGTGCTTCACAGTTCACAAGCAATTCAATTGAGGGAAAGTGCTGTTCTCACTCCAAAATTTCAATTATCTAACAGTAAGCACTAAGAAGTTTCAATCTACAGCAACAATGGAAGGTCAAGCCAGTCTCACCTGTTGTTCTTGGCTTTCACAAGGAAAAGCCATCCCCAAGTGGAGCCACTGTTAGCCTCCTGCTGCAGCAGGCTATTCATCTTTCATGATCGACATTTTTACATGCGAAATATGTCGTACTATGCATACTGCAATGCTCCATATTTGCTTTAAAAGGCCAAGGAAGGATTCAATGAGAGTGTGCTTGCCTAAGTGCCACTGTTGTATTCCAATTTTGATGAGTTATTCCATTTTTGAAGAATATTTAGTTAAAAGGAGGTCCAAACAGCTTAATCTTGGTCTCCCTAGGTTTCAATTTCCTGTTGTAGAATATAGAGAATCATTATCTGTCCAAACAGCTTAATCTTGGCAGATTCTTAGATAGGTAGAGAAGCAAGGGTGCTCA
The DNA here is from genome assembly GCA_000404065.3 of Pinus taeda. Taxonomy (NCBI): domain Eukaryota; kingdom Viridiplantae; phylum Streptophyta; class Pinopsida; order Pinales; family Pinaceae; genus Pinus; species Pinus taeda. The sequence goes on along the minus strand of APFE031742065.1, from coordinate 93,372 downwards.
ACAGCCTAATCTGAGCCCCTGGATGAAATAAGGGTAGATGTAGATAGGAGGACAAAGAGAAAAAGTTGAAAAGCTGGTTTTGTTAGTTCAACTGCACCCAAACCAAAAGAAGAAAAAATGCTAGGTAATTAGGCTGGGTAAGTAGCTTTGTGGTTGCAAAAATCAAGCTATGTGATCCATTTCATGTTTTCAAAGTGTCATATCTATTCAGATCACAAGTTGGAGGCAGTTTTCCATTTAAAGGACTTCAAGCGAGGCATGTCTAACTCCCCCCTTCTTCCTCTTCCCCAAATCACTCACTAACTTCCCCTAAAAGAGGTCAAGATCTGCTTGATACCTCTCAGATTCATCATTCTTCATATCAGTCGCCTTGGTAAAGATCTGCTTTACTCAAGGAAAGTCCATACTTCCTCTACAACTCTTACTTCTCCTTGATAGCCTAAGATTTACATACTTAGCGCTTTTTCTCATCATTTTCATGTTTACTGCTAACTCTACTATGTAACTCCCTATCTATATCCCCTTCCCCCTACTAAAACTATGTTAATACCTCCCCTGTATACTTATTCCCTTCCCCTGGTTGAAATATAACCATAACTACACTTGGGAATTGCTAAGTTTATCTGAAACTCAGCAAGAACCCTCATTTCCCCCCTCAAACTATCTTCTCATGCATTTTGGACTCCTTCTGATGCACAAAACCCTTCATCACCCCGTAAATCCTTCCTCTAATGCTTTTTGACTCCTTCACAAAGCATAAAATCACCCTCCAAATGTATAAAATCCACCTTTGGGCCTTGTTTTGCCTTCTCAAAGGCATAAACCCCTTTTTTCGGCCATTAATCCCCTCTCAAAGCACATAAAAATCCTCCCAAGTGCCTTTAAAATCCTTCCAAGGCATCAAAAATGCCTTTTTGGGCTATCGGACCCCTTCCCATCCCTTGAAATCCCTTCAAACGTCAAAAATTATGCTTCTGATAATAAAAGCCCGCATCACTTACCTTGGGCATGCTCCAATTGCAAAAGGGTTCTATTGGATCCCTTCCAATGTGATATCGCAGTCGGGACGGGAGTCGTGTATCAAAACAACGCATAAATGTGCCCCCGATTGGTTTGGCCGACAGTGATTTCGCCGATCGGCGTATCGCTATGACAAAACAAACATACATGTGCGCTGCCGATATGGTTCATCGCGGATGGTTTGTTGCCGATCGCATATCGGTGATCGGCGTTTCATATCAATCCACGCCATATATATATATATATATATAGGCCCTATCCCTTGTCCTTTTGCTGCCTTCTCTGTTCTGCCTTCCGTTCGATTGCCCACGCCCTAGATATACTGTGGGTGGGTCTGTTCCCTTCCAAACCTGTCGATGATTAGCGCCCGGGAGATGGGAATTTTTCCCGTGCCACGTCACCCTGCCATGTCACCCACCATACTGGGTCCCACCGCTAACGTCATGGTGACGTCATCCATCGAAAAAAAAGCGCGCAAAGGCAAAATCGCTGCTTAGGAAGCCCGGATTGAAAATCTGAGGCAGTTTTCGATGCGCGATTAGTGCTTAGCGCTAATCGCGCATCGCTAAGAAAAAATGGCCAAAATGGAAAGCCTCAGTCCAGCGCAGGTTTGCAGCAGTTATTTTGCCCGAAAGAAAGTAGAAAGGAGCGAATTGACCAGTTAAAGAGTATTAGAGGAGATGAAGCCAAATTTCATGTCAAAGAGTATCAGTGAAGCGGCAAAGAGTATCAGATCGACAATATCAAAGCAGGTGAACATTAAAAGCCTCCATCAAAGTCCAAGAACGCGGTGAAGCCACTTAAGACTCTCAGATCACAGTTAATGCACATCAAAGCCACTTAAGAGTAGTTAAGCAGAGACCAATGCGTAGTTATGATAAATGGCTAGCGCATAACAGCAAAGAACACATTCCTACTCATTTGTGGGAAGCTGCCCCAACGCAGCACTTAGATAAATATTTCATGCATTTACTTCAAGATAAGATAAATTAAAGAACTCATTTCCCTCAGATCTGTTTAAGATCTGTTGTAATAAATATTTCTTAGATATTTTCTCTATATATACGACCCTCTGTATTGAGAAAGGGTGGTTGGAGGGTTGGTTAATGCACTCCAAGAGAGACTCGCTCTGTATCTGATATGTTTCACTTAATCGAAGATTGTTGAAAGCTTGGAGAATGGACTGTTTGATGTATTGTTGATGTCTCTGAAGAGTGAATGAGGGAAATCTTGTGCTTCTTTCTGAATCAATAAGTGTTCCTTACCTCTGTTATTTCAATTTCACATATGGTCGAGTCACAGAACAAAAGTTTGGTTTAGAATTTGCTTACCTACACTCTATGCTCAGTTTATGTGGCTTCTTAATGTTTTCCTCTTGATTTAGGCATAAATATGAATTCCTTATGGCTCATATTTTCTCTATTTCACATATGAATGACCGTTATCTAGGAATTCTTAGCTACTCCTAGGTAGGGCTCGTTCATCTTCCCTCTGCTAACCTGATTGAGATATTCTTTGTTGCCTCTCATTTCTTAGCCTGAAATCCATCTTCATTTACCTCAAGTATTGTTTCATGAGCAGCTACCTTTCCCCTTTTTCCTCTTGTGACCAAGAAAACGCGCCACCAGTCTTACTCCATGACTCCATGCCCAATGGTTTGAAACTTGTCACACTATGCATTGCCTCTCTACTTGAAAGTATCCTCTTTCCACCCAAACACAAACAAAACCCCTTGAACCCAATAACTAGCCTAAAATCATCATCAACAAACCTAAAATCATTAAGAGAGAGCCCTCTCTGATTGCAGGTGGGCTAGAACCTATAATCCATAGATTGGTTTGTGGTTACCTCAGCCGTATCCCTTTTAGGAGCTTAGGGACAACCTGAGTGATAACATATTCCAAGTGCTCCATTGCGCAGTCCACTTCGTTTTCCACTGCTCTAATGCGAGCTTCGCTACACACTCCACTGTATGATCTGCTCTTCAAAATGCAGATTTTTTGCAAAAATCAAGGCCATGTTAGGTTGTGCCCAACAGGCCCCCAACACTCACATGTGAATCATCTTGATTCACTCAGTCAATTTGCCTTTGATTTTTGTTGCAATGTTGTTGTGGATACTGTTGAAATACTACATAATCTTTGTGACTTGATTCTCTTTGTTGTGAACTTCCTCCAACAATGTGTTTGTGATAGGTTAGATAGCTATCTATATTATTATTTTCTCCCTCTATCGAATCTCTTCAAGTTCTTATCCACTGCGTGTGATAGTTGGAGAGCCTCATCCTCCCATGGCTTAGTTTTCTCTGTCAAAGTCTATTTTTATTTCCTTGGCTCCTTTATATTCTTCTAGAGGGAATTTCCCTCATTGATCTTAGTGAGATTCTATGAGATTGGTAAGGTCTTAGTGGTTTCCCGAATCTCTCCCAGCTATTGTTGCTTCTATTGAATGTCTTCTTGAATTTTTTGCACATTTGGATCTTCCTGCAGCAAAGTCCAAATCTATAAACTTTCATCCAAAAGCTTCCCACAATTTTCCGTTGTTGCGGAGATACTAGCCATTGTAGCCTTCAAGTTAGTCTCCCCATGCTCCCACACTTTATATGGTGTGGTTGGCTGTAGCTTCATCTATAGCTCATTGATATTCATTTCATATGAAAATTGCACTTTGACAATTTTATCCTTATATCCTTTGACTACAAGGTTGAGCTTCGCGACCTTGTCCTCCACCGGTTATTCTTCTTGGACATTAAGGTATGGAACTTCATATCATTTACCTTTGACCACTTCCTTCAGTTTTTGCTACTGTTTTATTGCTTGATCCCTCTCCTTGATCGTCTGGTGGAGCTTATGTTGCAACGAATCTCACTCTCTTTCTACCTAAATGTTCAACTGTGAGGTGAGTTGTTCATGTCGCTTCAACTCATCTATTATCTCTTGTTGCAACTTGTGTAATATTTGAAGTGGTACTACTGCAATGTTTATATTCATGTGATTCCACCGCTTGGCCTGTTGTTGTACCTTGGTAGAGTCAAACTGTAGGGATCCGATAAGAATTGGTGTTATCTGTGGTGCAAGTGTAGGCTCTACTGGCCTTTCCTCTCCAATCTTCTCTACTACCTTTGTTGGTTGTTTAAATTTTTCTGCCAATATTTTATCCTTGGCACCTATTAGCAGTGCATCGTAGAGATATTCTAATATGTTCCATGATTCTGTTGTTGCCTCCTAAATTTTATCTCGAATCTGATCCAAGTCCCCCTCAGTGAGGACCATTGGTTTTATGTCCTTGGTTTTCTCTACCCTTTGCTTCTTTTTGGTTCTTGTGGAAATGTCAAAGCCTACCTTCCTCTTCTCCATGATAGATGGGTTTGTCTCTATCTTTTCAAACTCTTTTTTTTTCTTGTCACCTTCAGGAGGATCGTAGTGACCCTCATCATGTTTCTCCTCTAGCTCTGACTCATGTTCATCCTTCTCTTTATCTTTCCCACTTGCTTCCCCGTGCTACAATGTGTCCTCCTCTATTGGACTATATTCTACCTGTGTCTCAAGTGCAGTCATCCATTCTCCAGGCCACTATTTTACCTATTCTAGGAGGTCATATTTTGTTACTAAATATGGTATGGGATGCCATTTATTCTTTGCTTCCCTGCGATCCTGTATATAAATTTTGTGGAAATCATCCTTGAACTTCGTGATAAATATATACTACTCATATAAGCTCGGCTAAAGGTGAGGGTGTTGGTTCACCAACAGGTATAAGTCCATATGATATGACACAAAAAACCTCATGTTCTCCTATGCTTGTGATGGTTTAGTGGTATAACACAACGAGGCATACTTTGCGGCTTCACAAACAACTGAAGTTACTGTAGGGAACTGTGAATCCTTTGGATCTCTCCATGCTAGCATCACAATTATTAAAATCAAACATGCATAATGAAATGTAATACCTTTATCCTAGACCTTGCAGGAGTCATCCAGAAAATCTTCGCATAAATATATAGCCCAATTGTACTGAACCCCATTGGTGCATAGCACAGCTAATAAAATCACTGATGAAGGGACTTCATTAGCCCGAAACTTCCTCATGATCTTCCCATCCAATATGTGTGCTACAAAGCAAACTCCCTAGTCACTGATAGAGTTGATGTCATACCCTCCCTTCCCTTTTGTTAGTCCAAATTGCTTCTTCATGTTCTTGGCTACTGCTTTGTCGTGGCCTTTCCCAACAAATTCTTCTGTGGGGTTATGCCCTTGATATGACAATAATGTGATTATCCATACGAGAATTTTTTCTAGAGAGATTCTCTTCCCCATTTATAGGAATCCATCATGCGCCAGCACAAGTAGTTATCTCACATAGGTTGTGCTCACTAGACTTCTACCAAAGTGCGGCATATTCAACATGTTCATTAATCCCGATTGCACCAATCCCACCACCCACTGTTGTGGTTGTAACCTTTTCAAACCACTCTTAGGGTAGTCCACCTATTTCAATTATTTTTCTGGTGTGAACTACAGATATTTCTTCCTATCATTCAAATCATAGTCCGCAAACTATAATTGCATAGTTTTCCCAATGATTTCTCCAGCAAATGGTACAGACTCTGGAAATAAAGGTGTGAAGGTGCCATACTTCACATCCTTTGAATCTTTCACTGGTTTTGTATTTGATTTTCTCAGTGGAATATATAGTGGAAGAGGTGATGGAAATGTTGCGCCATCCGTTTCCATTTACACTTTCTCTGCTTCTTCCTCGCTCTCTCTCACCTGTTTGGGCTGCTTAACAGGTTTCTTGTCCTGTTTATTATTCGTTATTTATTCATTGGGAATTTTATTTCATGGGGATATCTATTTTGTGTGTGATGATGCTACTATGGGTGTGCCAACTATTGTTTTAGCTATTGATTCCATGACTCTAGATAAGCCCTTATCATTGAATATAATAACAAATTCTTTATTCTATAAGATATTCATGTGGCAATTTATGCAATTTCTTCACAATGGAAATATTCGAATTCTCAATTCAACAAAGTGCCAAAACTGGGCAGGATGTAGATTTTTATAACAATTATAAATTTTTGACCCCATCATTAGCTCAGATTGTGTTCATATTGTGCTCATTAATTACATATCTATCCCTAGATCTGGTCAATATATCCTCATAAATGCAACTTTCCATGTGTTTTAACATTAAATTTCCCTTTTAACAGTCATATCCTTCAGGTGAAATTCGAGGCATCCTATACTGTAGCAAGCAATCCATATTACATCATAGCTCCTATGAACTTCAACATAATCTAGACTACAGCGAAGTAACCTCCTATGTCGAAGCTCTCTGCAGTGTACTTTATAGTCCAGTGCCCACTTTCAACTGCAGGTGACACTAAGACTTTTCTCCTTTCTTCTTCAAAGCGAAGTTGTAGGTGCAGGGTTGTCCCTGTACAACTTCAATATGTTACCATTTAGTCTTCCTTATGTAGGTTTTAACCCTATACATAAATTACCTGCATATGAATTCTAAAAATAGAAAATAAACAATGGAGAAAGCATAAAACATAAAACATATATTCACATATATTTTCCCTTGGATCCTAAAACTAGGACTACTAGATTGATTTTTTTTCATTATGTTCCTTTCAATATTATAATACATATATATACATGTCAAAGCATCCCTAAACCCCAATCCATTAACCTTGGATTAGAGCATAGCCATATTTCCCTTAATTGGATCTTCAAAATACCATGGACGGTAAATTATCATGCCCAATACCATGTACAAAATACATGCGCAAAGCCATATGTAGGTCCCTCCACCTAATATATGGTCCAAAACAAATTTCTTGGGGCACTGCTTTGGACCCTGTGCAGGGGGGCTAACACTCCCCAGCACAACGTACAAGGGGGGTTGTTGAGTAGTCATGGAAAGAATATAACACAACCAAACATTTTCCCACTTGTTGTTTTCTTTCCACAAGGGGCCACAGGAGAGCTTAGTCATTGATCCAGCCCTGTAACACCCATTGTTTCTCTACACCTAGAGAACTTCTTAATTATCACAAAATTTGTTAATGAATCTGCAGTATTCTTCAAAGTGTCCACCTTTACCAGCAACACCTTTTTTTCCTCAACTATATCCCTCACAAAGTGATACTGAAAATTAATGTGCTTTGTCTTTGAATGATAAGCAGGGTACTTTGCCAAGAAAATTTCACTTTCACTGTCACAGTATATCCTTATAGCTCATTGCACTAACTCCATAGTTGAACACAATCTCTGCAACCAAACTGCTTCTTTTCTTGCATGAGTCGCTACCATGTATTATGCCTCTATAGTTGAAAGTGCCACTACAAACTACCTCTTACTCATCCAACTGACTGCACCTCCAAATAGGTTAAATACATACCCACTTGTAGATCTTCTCTAATCCATATCTCTAGCTCAATCTACATCAACAAAGCCATGGATGTACAAAAATTTGTCCAATCCTAGTCTTCCTTGGTAGCAAAATTCATAATCATTAGTGCCACACAAATCCCTGAAAACCCACTTCACTATTGTCTAATGCTCCTTCCCTAGTTTTGACATAAACCTACTCAATACTCCCATTGCATGTGTAATTTCTGGTCTAATACAAACCATTACATATATCACACTACCATGTACACCTGCATATGGAACACGACACATGTCCTCTTCCTCTTCTTGTGTCTTAGGACACTGTTCAACAGATAACTTTACACCTACAGGAATAGGAACCTTCACATTTTTACTATCCTACATTTAAAAAAATTGCAGTATTGTCTTGACATACCTCCTATGGTTTAACCAGAGCTTCCTCTTTGCTCGATCTTGTTTCATTTCTATGCCCAAAATATAGTTTGCAGTACCAAGATATTTCATGTCGAATTTGGAGGACAATTGGGTCTTCAAATCTTGTATAATTTATTTGTCATTTCCAAGCAGCAACATATCATCCACATACAAGACCAAACAAATAACATGGTCACCAATTAATTTAAAATACACAAAGTGATCTGCTTTGTTTTTGGTGAAGCCAAGTCCCCATATAAATGTATCAAATTTATGATACCACATCCTTGGTGGCCGTTTTAACCCATACAAAGACATTTTTAACTTGCATACAAGTTATTTCTTACCCTTCACTACAAAGCCTTCAGGTTGCTTCATGTAGATCTCTTCTTCCAGATCCCCATGAAGAAATGTTGTCTTCACATCCATCTATTCTACCTCAAAATCAAAAGCAGCAACAACAAATAAAACTGATCTAATGGAAGCTACCTTGGCAACAGGAGAAACAATATCACCAAAATCAATTCTCGACACCTGGGAATAACCTTTTTCTACCAATCGAGATTTGTATTTCTCCACCTTACTTTAGGAATTCATCTTCTTTTTAAACACCCATTTGTTGCCAATAGGTTTCCTTCTAGCCAGAAACTCCACTTGATCCCAAGCCTCATTTTTATGCAAAGATGCCATTTCATCAACCATGGTTGCTTTCCAGAGTTTGCCATCCTCTGAATTTACTACTTCCTCACAGCTATGGGATCATCATCTGTAATAGATAAAGAAAAAAATTACGAAAAGAAGATGGACTATACCTTTCTAGCTTCCTTCTTTCTTGAACTGATCTTCTCACAGCCGGAGTTTGTGGCTCTTCATCTTCTTATTCCACTTCTGATGTAGAGTTTGATTCTTCCTCCTTTAACTGAAACTCTATCTTCTCAGGTTCCTTTGCTAGGACTTCATGTTTAATAACATATTTCACCTCTATAAACACCACATCTAAGCTATACACAACCTTCCTTGTTTCTAGGTTCCAAATTTTATAACCTTTTAAACCATCCTTATACCCAATAAAGATGCACTTTTCCTATTTACTATCCAACTTTTTTCTTTTCTCCTTTGGAATATGTACATATGCATCACATCAAAATACCCTCAGATGTGAAAGAAAAGGTTTCTTACCAGTCCATACCTCTTGTGGAGTTGTATCCTCCAACACCGATTAAGGTGATCTATTGACCAGGTAACATGTAGTCTCCACCTCCTTTGCCCAAAATTATTGTTCTAACCCGGCACCAGTGAGCATGCTTCTTGCCCTTTTCATCAATGTCTTTTTCATTCTTTTAGCAACTCCATTTTTCTCAGGTGTGTATGGAGTAGTCTTCTAACTTGATATACCACACTTCTTACACAACTCTTCAAATATTCTTGCAAAACTCTCCACCGTTATTTGTCCTCAACACCTCTATCTTCTTCTCTGTGTGGTTTTCCACTGGAGCCTTAAATCCTTTAAACTTGTCAAAGACTTCAGATTTCTCCCTGAGGAAATATATCCATGTATTCCTTGAGAATTCATCTATAAATGATACATAGTACACAGACTTTCCTAGTGATGGAACCGACACATGTCCAAACACATCACTGTGCAGAAGCTCTAATATTTGTTTCGCCCTCTTACCACCAAAGGGGAAACTCACCCGATTTTACTTCCCATATACACAATTTTCACAGAAATCAAAATCCAGAGAGCTATTAGACATACCTTCTACCATACCATTACAATGAAGTATTTGAAGGCCCTTCTCTCCAATATGTTCAAGCCTTTGATGCCATAGCATGGTATTTTCTCCAAAGACCACTAGATTTTCTACTCCACTTTAAGGAACCTTAAAACTGTTGCACCCATCAATAACAGTGCTATCTTGAAGCTTGTACAGAGTTCCAATCTAAACTCCTTGCATCAATACCAGTGCTCCCCAAACCATCTTGCAGGTATCTTTTTCGAACGCTATTTTTTCACCTGCATCATCCACCTAGTTTACATAAATTAGATTTTTGGCCAATGCAAGAATATGAAGAACACTTGGAAGTGTTCTAATCCTTCCACCTTGCAACTTCAACTTCAATTTTCCATGAACAATGATTCTAGCCTTCCTATCATCCCCTAAAAAGAAATCACTACCATCATATTTATCATACTCGCAGAACCACTTTCTATGCGGAGTGAAGTGAAAGGATGCACCTGAGTCAATCAACCATGCCTCATGATCTACATGTGTACTTGAAGAAGAATCTAGGTACACATCCCCACCTTGATCTGAGGTGGTTTTCACCTCTTTAGAAGGAACATCATCAGATCCCTTTCCTTTCTCAAGAGATTTAGATTTATAATCCCTTTTGAAGTGCCCTTCCTTCCGCATTTCCAACACACCTTTATAGGTTTTCCTGGAGATTTAGATCTCCCTCTAGAAATAGATCTCCCACTTGAGGACTTATTTTTTTTTCTGTTATGGGACCGTCCTCATATAGACAAGGCATCACCATTCTAGCCCTCCATATTTTCCATCTCATCTCCTCCGACATCAAGGATGAGACTATTACATGAAACTGCAACAACGAGACTATCCCATGAATATGCTAGAGAACACAATAAATTGATGCACTTACCTTCATCCGAAATTTTAATATAAACAAATAATATCTAGCTTACCATAGTATTAAAAGAATTCAGATTCTCTGTCATCGAGACTCCATCTTTTATTCTCAAGTTATACAACTTTTTCTATAGGAATAGTTTATTCACTAGAGACTTGTATTGGTACAAAGTCCCTAACCTATCCCACAAAGCCTTTGCCAAAGCTTCCCCTGATACATTCATCAATACTGAATCTAAGACACACAGTTGTATTGAGCTCTTTGCCTTCCGATCCAACTTCACCCAGTCATCAGCTAAAATTGTCATCAGTTTAGTACCCGGATCTATCGTGATCCACTGATATTTATCCACCAATAGATCCTCCACCTTGAGTTTGCACAGCTCAAAACTCTAACCTTTAAATTTCTCAGTCTCTATCTTTCCACTACTCACCATCTTCTTTCACCTCAAGAATCGATCCTACAAATTTTCCATTGAACAAGGTCTAACACAGGCCTGAGAAAAAAACCCCTCAATAGCAAAGGCGTCCCTTTAAAGCCAAAACAACTCTAATACCAAATGTAGGTTTTAACTCTATATATAAATTACCTACATTTGAATTCTAAGAATAGAAAATAAACAATGGCGAGAGCATAAAACATAAAACATATATACAGAAAGACTTTCCCTTGGATCCCAAAACTAGGACTACCGGATTGATTTTTTTCATTATGTTCCTTTCAATGTTATAATAGATATATATACATGTCAAAGCATCCATAAACCCCAATCCATTAACCCTGGATTAGAACATAATCATAGTTCCCTTGACTAGATATACAAAATACCATCGAAAATAAATTATCATGCCCAAAACCATGTGTGAAATCCATGCACAAAACCATAAGTAGGTCCGCCCACCTAATATAGGGTCCAAACATTTTTTCCCGCAACGCTGCCCCAGACCTCATGCAGGGGGGCTTCCGCTCCCCCCTATGACCCAACCATGTGGGAGGTAGTCATGGAAATAATATAACACAACCCAACACCCTGAATAATTTCTCCATTTAAATTTGCTAATTGAACTACGCCTCCATCAGTATTATGCTTGATAATATATGAGCCTAACCAATGCATCTTGAATTTTCATGGAAATTTCACAAACTTACTGTCATAGAGGAGAACAAGGTCTCCTACCTAGAAATCCTTCTACTTAATATGTCGATCATGCCAAGCCTTTCTCCTTCTTTCTATACCTACTGATGGAATCTTTTTATAAATATTTCTTCCTATAAAGCAAGCAATTATGCCATTCTTTCCTTCATTATATCAGGGTCCGCCATATCTGTAAAAGCTGTAATCCTCAAGATAGGCACAATGTACTCCATGGGCATCACAGCTTCTTTCCCATAAACTAACCTAAATGGTGTCTGACATGTCAACTTTTTACATGTGGTCTTATAAGCCCATAATACTACTGGAACTCTAAGGTCCTAGTCATCTCTATTCACACTCCATACCTTAGTAAACACATTCTTCAAAATCTTATTAAATTCTTGTAACGTTCCATTGGACTGAGCATGACAAGGGGTACTCTTCTCATGATAAACTTGGAGCTCCTCAGTCAATGATTCAATAGTCTTATTTAGGAAGTGTGAACCTTGGTCACTCATCAAAATATTTGGACATCCAAATCTATACAAAGTGTACTAAAAAATTAACTTCGCAGTAGTTTTTTCCCTGCATTCCTTTATTAGTTCTGCTTTAGCCCATCTTGTCAAGCTACCATTCACTGTAATTATGTACCTCGCACCAGTCATTTTTCCAAGTGGGTTAATGTGTCCAACGAAATCAATGGCCCATTTATCAAAGGCCTACAATGTAACTTATGGTACCAATGACATCTCATCTCTTCTTGGAGGCTTTCCTATTCTTTGACACACATCGCATGCTCGACAGTACTCCTTTGCATCTTTATGTAGTTTAGGCCACCACAATTCTACTCTGAAAATATTCTATGTAGTTGCTTTTCTTGCATAGTATCCACCAAGTTTACTTAGATGAGCCTCTGCTAGAATCATTTGTCTTTCATGTTTAGGAGCATATATGTGTAGTATCTCATTTGGTCCCATCTTATATAACTATTCTGCTATTAATGAAAATTCAGCTACCTTAACCACTAATTATTTCTTTTGTTGCATAGTATACTTTGAATAATCCATTCTTGTGGTAATAAATTGAATGATATCTGTGAAATGATCATCAAAAACTCTAATTGCAAATAAGTGTGCATGAGGGAGATTATCCTCTATGCTGGTTGGTTTTTCCCTTGTTTCCAATCTTGATAGATGATCATGTCTCACATTTAGTCTCCCTGGTTTAACAATGATATTAAATTCATATTCCTAGAATAACAATAAACATCTACAAATATTTCCTCCTAAGATGAGCTTGTTAACCAAATACTTCAGTTCAGAATGATCTGTAAACATTTTAAAGTGTTACCCCAACAAATAGTGTCTAAATTTCTATAAAGCATATGCCATGGTCAGTCCTACCCTTTTTGTAGTGATGTAATTATTTTCTACTTTAGATAAATTTCTACTTGCAAACGCTATAGGATGAGCCATCTCTCTTGCAACAAGTTGTGCCAATACCACTCCCAAAGCTATACAAGAGGCATCCACATGAACATGTAATTCCTTATTCCAATTAGGTAACACTAGTATAGGTAAGCTAGCATTTTTTCTTTCAATATGTCGAGGCTCTTCTGACATTATTCATCTGATTGAAAAGTTACATCCTTTTTCAACAATTTCTCCATAGGCAGATTGATATGAGGATACCCCTTGATGAATTTCCTATAATACCCAGTATGTACCAACGTAGTGTGAAGATGTCTTACTGTCTTAGGTGGAGGCAAGTTCACAATGATAACAATCTTAGTGAGGTCCACCATTAGTCCTTGCTTACAAACAATATGTCCCAAAAATACGCCAAAAGGTACACAAAATATACACTTCTTTAGGTTCAAAGATATATCATATTGTCTACATGTATCAAGCATAAGTCTTACACTTCCAACATATTTTATTAACAATCCAAATACTGTCCAATCATCAAAATATACTTCTAAGAACTTGTGGATGTATTCCTTAAAATTTGTGACCACCACCCTAGAAAATATAGCAGGGGCATGTTTTAATCCAAAATACATTACTGTGTATTGATATGAGCCCCATTCTATGGGAAATGTGGTCTTATGTCGATCTTTGGGTGCAATCCTAATCTGATGATAACCTGAGAATCCATATGTAAATGAGTAAGCTTCATGACCTCCTACATTTTCTAGCACTTCATCTATGAAAGGGGTAAGGAAGGGATCATGTAAGTTGTTATGAAACCAATTCAAGAAAAGATAGAAAAGATAGATCAACGCCTTAGAATTCAACCTCTTCGAGGGGGCAACCTCCTTTACATTACATAAATGAACAATTCTTGGATGATTCAAATGACAAAACCTCCTTTCTATATATAGGAGTCTAAGGAGTCACAATATAACCCAGGCGACCTAACAATAATAATATAAAGCCACAAAAATAACAATAGAGGGATTCTATGGGGCACAATAATAACAATATGGGGATAATAGGGGCACAACAATATTAATAAGGGGTACAGCTACAATAGTAATGGGGTAATCACTAGTATTATAGGGACCCAACATGCCCTCTCCTTCAAAAAAAGTGTTGTCCTCAACGCTTGAGTAGTTCTGGATACTTCTGTATAAAATTCTCATCCTCCCATGTGGAATCTTCCGCAGATAAGTTCTTCAACTTGATAAGATACTCCGAAATTGATCAATTTTGTAGCTGTCGAGATCTTGTTTCTGTGACTGCTTCCGGTTACAATATAATTTTTCCTTCCTCGTCAAGTTCTGGCAATATTGTTTGAACTGGGAGCTTGTCGCCTATAACCTTCTTTAAACATGAAACATGGAAA
>APFE031742065.1:26960-78893 GCA_000404065.3 Pinus taeda | reverse complement strand
ATGACAGGGAACAATGAAAGCTACATTGCATCCATAAACAAGGAATTGGGGAAAAGTTTTGAAATGACTGATTTGGGCTATGTTCATTACTATCTTGGCATTGAAGTAACCAAACATCCAAAGTCCATATTTCTTTTTCAAAAGAAATACATTGGAGATCTGTTGAATAGGTTTGGCATGACAGAGTGCAATCCTCTCACTACTCCAATGGAACAAAACTTAAAGCTCACATCTATTGAAGGAATTGAATTTGAGGATGCAACAAAGTATAGACAGCTTGTAGGAAGTCTCAACCACCTAACTACTACCAGACCAAACATTTCGTTTGCTGTTGGAATCCTCTCCAGGTTTATGCAAAAGCCTTGTGAGAGACATTGGTCTTCTACAAAAAGAGTTCTAAGGTACTTGAAAGGAACTCAAGACTTTGGAATCAAGTATACACAGGTGGACGACTTCAGTTTGATTGGATACTCTGATTCAGACTTCGATGGAGACAAAGAAATTGGGGTATCTACTTCAGGATATGCTATGAGTCTTGGATCAGGAGCGGTCTCCTGGAGATCACGCAAACAATCAGTTCCAGCAGATTCCACAACAGAAGCAGAATACGTGGCAGCAACTGAAGCAACAAAAGAAATTGTGTGGCTCAGGGAAATTCTTGAAGATTTGTAGGTAAAACAAGTACAATCAATTCCACTCATGATTGACAATACCTCTGCAATAAAGTTGGCAAAGAACCCAAAGTTCCATGATCGAACGAAGCATATCAACACTAAATATCATCTGATTCGACATCATGTTGAGGCCAAAACAATCCATCTTCGTCATTGTTCCACAAATGAGCAAATTGCAGACATCTTCGCCAAAGCGCTTAGAAGGGAAAAGCTTGAACGATTCAGAATGATGCTTGGACTCACCAACATCCTTTCAGATTAAGGGGAAGAATGTTGACACCTAATCCTTGTGATTGGGTGAATTAATGAAATAGATAAATAGGAAATATGAACAGTCATTGGGAGACGAACTGAGGAGTCTCTCCCTCATGTATATAATGAAGACCTACCTGAAGAAATAAAACGATGGAATCATTTTTGTCTTATGGAGTGACTCCCTGGCCTGACAAAATTAATAATAAATTGGTACACTTTCATATATATATATAATTTGTAAAAAATTATAATTTTATTTTATGTATTAAAATTTTGATTTTGATTTTGGATTTTTTTTTGTAAAATTTGTAAAATATATCATTAAAAAAATAAATACTAATGCTTAGGCAGTATATGCCACTCATCCCATTTAACCAAGTACATTATCCGCAAGTGACCTATACTACCCCGCCCATTCACGAAAGAGTAACTCCATAAATATTAATCTCCCAAATTTATAATTTATACCTATTCCACTTTCCCCTGGTTAGTAAAATTTTGAGTATTCAATTAATTATTTATTTAGCGGTGGAATGTTTTATAAAAATTGTGAATCATAAAGATGGTGGAAAATTGTGTCAGTGAGAATTTGAAAGTGATTATCTCAATGAAACTTTATTTGGGCCATAGATTCCTCGCTAGAAGGCTATGAATTCACGGAATTAGATAGTGACATCTTGCCATCCACGCATGTGCATACAACAACATCCCTCCATTCATGACGACCTCTCCTTTTCTTACAGAACTTGGGAGGTAAAAGAACTCCAGAAACTACCGACACGGAATGGACTTGAATGTCAATTGGATGTGAATTTCTTGAGAGTTCAGAGGAGCTCCAGAAACTCATTCTCATTCACTGTAGCAGAAATTATGAAATTGCTAATTAATTCGTGCACTGTCTCAGATTTTTAGAAATTGTTAAGTTTCATTGTAAAAATATTTGACCCATTTTCCAAATTACGAGAAATACACGAAGTTGTTTTCTACACGTCTCTGTGAGGTATTATTTAGAGGAGCACGACGAAGATGAGTAGGATTTTTGTTACTTTTGCTTTCATTAGGTATGCTTCTCCCAAAACTTCTTGTTTTTTCCTCTTCCCAAGAATAAATTTGTACATCATATTGCATGTTAAATTTTGTAAATACAATTTGAAATTTTTACTTTAACCACTTCCGTATGTCTCCTTGCTTCTCTAAAAGTTTCATAGTATCTTTGAAAATAAATTATAGAAAAAATTCCAAATTGACCTATTTGAAGTTGATTTCAAGAATATTCAAAAATCCCAACATCCACAGGGCATATCTCTAATAGTATAGTGAACAAAATTTAGAAAATTTTACTTAGATATCTTACCTCTATCTCCATATTTTATAGTCTACAACATCTCTGGAGAAGAGTTATAGTGAAAATGCTAAGCTTCAGAACCCTAAATTCCTTGAAGCATAGCTCCAAAAGTATAGAAAACAAATTCCTAGAAATTTTACCACATGTACAAAAATATCTCACCACTTTCTCGTCAAGGTTTCATCGTTGGAATCAACCCAACAAAAAAATGTTGTGAAAATTCCAAGATTACCTGTTTGAGGTAGATATAAGGAGAATTCAATAGCCTCTATAGTAAAGTGGACAAAATCTTTATAGTTAAGAATTGTGTTCAATATTTCTTTAAATGTATATATGTTTAACTTATATATATATATATATATATGTATGTTATTGTTGTGACCCAGAGGAACCAGGAGCCCACGTGACACGTTTGTGTATTTTAATTTTAGCAGCATGAGATGTATAATGAACTAAATATTTTGATACTTATTATACATTGATGTTTATAAATGTTAACTATCCACTTATCTTATATGGTTGGGTTAGTAATTTTTTATAATTAAATTAAAATTCTAGAAGATCTATTTCAAAATAAACATGTCTATCAACATATATATTAATTTTATGTAAATAATCACATACTTTGATATTGGTGAGAAAGAGGTTTGAAGGTTCCACCTCTTATGAAAGTAAAAAAGTTAGGTTTTTTTAGTTAAATGATAACTTTGTTTTATATTATACTATTTTAGCATATAATATTATGTAGATTTAGTTTTTAGAGGGCAACTTAATCCACCGTGTTATAAAATATTAATGGACCGTGTTATAAAATATTATGTAAATTGTGAGATCGAGATTCTATAAAATATTAATGGACAGTGTTATAAAAAATATTATGTAAATTGTGAGATCAAGATTCAATTTTTCTTGATGAACATGCATTTCCAAATTATGAGATTGAAATTCAAATTTTATTGATAAACACGTGGCTCCTACAGGAGATGTCACTAGACACCTAAAGATTATAGTGGTAGTGGTGAGAATCAATCCAATATCTCACAAGTAAAAAAATTAGTCCAAATATTAATTCCTTTGGATACAAAAAAAATCATCTCTTTTTAATAAACAAAATTGAATTAAAGAAATTGTATTACTTAAAAATTTAATTGTAATTTTTTCGCAAGTTATATAATAGTGAAAAGTTTAGGAAATTTTTTTTAATAATTTTCAACATATTCTAAATTGAATTTATTAAATTATAATTTTGTAACATTGATCAAATTTATAATTTTTTAATATTCAAAAAATTATAATTAAAATTTAAAATACTAAAATTATTGATAAGAAAAATTTTCATCTTAATTAAAATTTATATTTTTCATAAGAGCATTATTATATATATATATATATAATATTAAATTATATAATATAAATATATAATAATATATAATAATAAAAAATAAAAAATAAAAAAATTATTACATAAAAAATATGAAAAATGTCCACAATGCTTTAACTTTAGATATAGTCTATAAATCCTTGTTTAAAAAAAATGAAAAAAGAAAGGTTTAAAAAAAATGAAAAAAGAAATTGCCTCTGTATATATATAGTTATTAATAAACATTACAAAACAAAACTCATAGTACCTGAACAATGGCATCAAACAAAGGGGGTCTTGATTTTCTCATGAGTTTGCTCATCTTTGGTTCTCCTTATGGGCTTGTCCTATTCTTATGATAGTGTTGAAGGTTGGCTCTCGTCCTTGAGAATAATAGGGCTAGAATGGGTATCTTCTACCCCATTAGCTTACAACTAGGCTACATCTTACTCTAGCATTTGAGTGGCTAAAAAACCAATTTCAAAGGCTGCCTTGCACATTGTTTCAAACTTTCCGTCCAAAATTCAAATTGTGTGTAGAATGTCTTCTTAAGTTTCTTGGGTATTCTACAAGGCTTGAGAAGTGAGGAAATTAATCAACTGGTATGTTTCAACAATCTTGAAAAATTTAGCATTTCGTGTCCATGAATGGATAGAGTCAAAGACCCATCCTAGAAGCTCCTCCAAAAGTTGGTCCTCTGTTAAGATATTTGTTTTCTCCTCCACCTCCTTCCATAGCTCCTCCATCTATCTTTTGGATCCTTCCAAGCACTAACTATGATCAATTTCTTTTTCCTCCAAAGTAGCACACACAACTTTGGAGGAATCATTAGGGTGTCTGGAGGAGGATCTACAAGCCCATGTACAAATTCCTTTTCCTTCTACCTCTAGTTTGGCCTACATATTGTACCATCTGGCCATGGAAAACATAATATATTTGTGACATCCCTTGTGGGTTAAATCCCTTTGTAAGCATTGAAAAATAATTCATTGTAAGTATGTAGCCATAAATTAAAATCACTAAGAAATTAGGACACAGATTCGAGAGTTTAAGGAAGGATATTTGCTTGAGGATACCTGGGCAATATTAATTCTCGATTGTGTGCTTTAATGAATTGGTTGCATAATAAATTTGACTAAAAAAGGAATGTTTGGGAACAATACTAACTCTCTATAAAAAATTGCAAGAGAGAGAATCAAAATTAAAGGGAAGTACGGTTGTGACTATTAGGGGCAACAAAGAGGGTGTGTCCACACAACAAAAAAGGGTGGGTATAGCATCTAGTGGGAGGAATTGATGAACACAAATAATGGCCTTTGTGCACAACTGAAGAGGCAAGCATTTCTATGTACCCAGAAAAATCTACAACTCCATGCACCTAGAAAGGGAGAGCATCAAAAATTCGAAGGCACGATAAGATAACTATTTAAGAGATGGATGATGAAAATTGGGGGGGGGGATTCTTTTCCGGACTGGAGGGGATATTCATTTTGATAGAGTTCACTCTATAGCAATGCAACTGATGAAGCCATTGTATGTGGCTTGCTACCTAAGAGAAAATAATCTATAAAGCAATGGCTTGACTTGAGGTTGATGAAACCACTGTGAGTGACTTACCCAAGTTCTGAAGAAACTTTCCATATTTTAAACCAACTCTATTCTTGATATTGAAAGATAAGCCTCTATGCTAGAAATAACCTCAGAATCGAGGTTGACTAAGATAAAAATCTCTAGTATGTAGCAACTTGTAGCTATTGAGAAAGCCTGCAGGAAGTGAATTCATATTCCTCGTATTTATTTATGATTAGCTAGTGGGTAAAGGTGGTTAAGACTTTGGAGACCCTTTTTTAGATGTGGTATCGATTTTACCCCGAAGCACTCCTTAAACTATGGAATCTAGCTTGAGGGTGACAAATACAAGTAAGCTTGGTTGCAGATTGTATAAGGTTGGGTGTAGAGTTAGAGTCCTAATCGCAGTTGCCAAGATTTTATATTACCAAGATAAGTACTCATGTAACTCTGTGTGCATGAAGATCTTTTATTACTACTTAATAAACTATCTATGTGACATCATAAATGGCTCTTAAGCCCTATGTACCATAGGTTTCTAAATTGATGCTTGTTGTGTTATGTAAATTTTATTTTAGATGCTTGGAATGTTTGTTTCTTGTAAAAGTAGGAATGTTGAATTTTGCGCAACGTACTAGAAATGGGTTGATTTAGTATTTCATACCTGAGTCTGTATTTTGGGCTTGAATCCCTTGAGGAAATACTACTAGATAACTTTTTCAATACTACATTATTACCACTAAAGGTTTATACTTGGTTAATATTCTAATTGACCATGGTTGTGCTAATGTTGAGAATGTAACAACCTCAGGTTAAAAGTGCATGTAATAAAGTTAATAAAGACAAACGAATAATACCAAGGTCATGGGAAATGTATTCCAAGCTGAATGTTGGGAAAAACATCCTGGCGGGTGCCACTTCGGTTTATTAATGGCTATGGAAATTGGAAAAGACATTGGCAAAGAGGCATTAATTTGCATTTTATTCATGAAATAAAGGAAAATAGGAGAAAAGGGAGATGAAGGGTCACAAATTTGCATGAGAGGAAAATGAAGGAAAATTAAGAACATAGAGGCCTTAATAATAAAAAGGCCTCTGAGGATCAGTTCACAACTTTTTGTTAGTTTGGCCTTGGAATCAATTTTAGAGAGAGAAGAGCACCAAGAGGAGAAAGAAAGCAAGCAAGGAAGGCAAAGGAAGGACAAGGAAAGCAAAGGAAAACCTAAGGAAGGTTGGATCAAGCAACTTCAATAGGAGGATTTTGTAGGTGACAGGTTGCATATGTGATTTCCTAGTTGATTTTTGAATCCATGATACATTCATTTGATTCATTTATTATCATTGGCATGATTTTTTCCTATTTTGACAGTGGTTTCGGCCTTTCCTTTCCATTTCCTAGATAACCATGGTGTGATGGGATTATTTTCTGGTTGAGCTTTGGATTGCCAAAAGGTTTTGGAATCGAATGAGGTGGTCTCAGGGCCCAAGGGTTGGGGGTGGAGGTGGTTTAATCTCCAGGAAGCCCTCGACAAGTGGGTGGAGGTAGGTAAATTTCTCAAGGTATTGATGAGGAAATTCTAAGGAAGCCAAGCTTGTTTTGGGCTTTGTGATCTCTTGACTGGTTTTTGTGAGATCACGGTAGCCTGAGGGTGGAAGTGGTTAATCTCCAGGAAGCCATGGTTTTGTATGTTTTGAGATCCCACTTTCATTCTTGGAATATGGCATGGGAGTGATTGAATGAAAGAAATATTTGGTTTAGCCCAATCTATGGTCGAGTGGTACATGGAAGTCCCTGACTTGGTTAGTTTTTTCATAAGTTAATAAGTGTTATTTTTCTATAGTATTCTATGAGAATTTATACTTATTATTATGTGGCTTTGATGGATATTATGTTATGGTTAATATTTTGGTTATATGTTGGTTATAAGCATGGTTCTATAACATGTTATAGCTATAGCTTTCTCCAAGATTTGATAAGTATTTGATGGTTAATGAATGCATGGGCTAAAAAGTGTTATTATAGAAATTATGAGAGGGTATTATACCTTCTTGGTGATTTTAAGATAAGTTTCAGACTCCTATGATCAGATATGCATTCATGACCTGTAGTTTACTTGTTCACCATATGTTTGACAAAATCACTGTCCTAGTTGAGCCTAGTTAGGTCAAGTTCTTATTCAAGTTTTGTATGAATAACATTGTCATTATGTCATTTATCACTTTCAGAAGTTAAAAATAGTTATGGGAAGTTGTCTGTACGATGGCTTGGAAAAGTGCCTCAAAACTTGAGACCACACCCTGAACTAAAGATTTTGGGCTATAACCGCATGGAAGCAGTGCCATGCGTGTAGTTGGAGCCCTATAATTATGCCATTGTAGGCTTGTGCACACAGTTAGGAGTCCAGGTAAGTGAAAAACCAATTCAACTCAGGGTTTTGTCACCTAAGGTAGTTCTTTGGAGCTTGAGTATCTTGTAAGCCTAGTAGGATGTCAGTTTGTGGTTAGTAAGTCTTAGTTATAGGCCCCACTTCCTTAAATGGATCTAGGAGGTTGGGTCATGTCATAGTAGCACTCCACTTCATATTTACCTAAAGGGATTATAAAAGCAGGTAAATGTGGGGAGGGGGAATTATAAGGTGGTATCAAAGTGAGTTTCGTTATCTTTAGGTGATATCTGATACCACTGGGTGATATCACAACATGGTTAAAATACTTTGACTGGATAGGGTAGATGCATGTTGTTGTGCATGTATTGACACGATTATGGTTGTCGTGCATGGGGTTATTCTATTTAGTTAGTGGTATCATGCATGATGTCGATATATTGATATGATTATGTATATATGTATTGTGTTAATTTGGATTGATTTTTCAAATGAGATAGCCTCCCCTGAACTTCACTGAGGTATGTTGATTATGTTTATATTTGTTTTATCTAACATGATACATTTGTAGGAAGAAGAAGATAAAAGATGACTAGCATAATGGTGGGTTACAGTTCATGAGACTCTCCTTACAAATCATATGAGGATCCAAGAGACTAGTACTCCCCTAATATAGAAGATACCTTGAGAAGTCTAAAGGCAGAGATCAAAATTTGCAAGGTGGATAATGACATGATCATTCAGTCATAGGAGAGACATGCTAGGGCATAAGAAAATCAAGTAGATGTCAATGCAGTTATCCTTTAGACTTTGTCAGATTTGCAAAGACATGGATAACCACATACCAGTTATGGACAAGAGGATATGACTAATGGGGGATATGGTAGTAGGTCTCATGGAGGATATAGGTCAGACAAGGATGATACAGTCAGAGATGGTAGGTTATTGGATACACCTGATAAGAGAGGCAGTGGTTACAAGTTTGATTCTAGCTATGATTCAAACAATTATCATGGCCATCATCACTATCATCCTTACTGGAGGAGTGAGAAGGGATACTTTCCAGATGAGTTCAAGAAATCCAAGCCACCTACATTCAACAGAAAGTTTAAGAAACTAGAGGATGAAAAAGCATGGTTTCTTGGGATGAAGAAGTTCTTCAAATTGCATGATTATACAAAGAATATGAAAGCCATGATATCTTTTTTCAACCTCAAATGAAAAGCATACATTTGGTGGGAGGATGTGATGCATATCAAATATTTGGTAGAGAAGTTGAGTTGGCATGAGTTTAAAAGACCCTTCCAAAAGAAGTACTTGTCTGGGAGATACTATGACAGCAAAGCCCAGGAGTTCTATGAGCTGAAGATGGGATCTATGATAGATGAAGAGTACATGACTAAGTTCCTGTAGTTGTTGAGGTATGTGCCTTACCTCAATGATGAGAAGGAAAAAGTTCAAAGGTTCATCAATGGACTACCATTAGAATTCAAGAATCGGATTGAGTACAATGAGCCTTAGCTGCTGGAGGAATCCATTGGAAATTTGAAGCACTATTATGAGCAATTGAAGTGTAAGTCTGAGTCTAAGTAGGGTTGGAAAGGGAATGATAAGACTAAAGGAAAGTGGCCACCAAAGTGGGTAAGAACTTAGGATGTAGGTGAGAAGGAATTTTTTTCTCCTTATAAGAAGTTTAATGCAGTAGAGAAGGGACATGGACCTCAGCCTGGAAAGTAGTAGAATAAGGGAAATGGCAGAGGACCATTGCAGTGTTGAATATGTGGAAAATATCATCGCAAGAAGGATTGCTCGTTGTTACAATGATTAGGAGGCACAACAGTTGGGGATGTGGGTGAAACCATTACTCAGATCTATGTAACATTTGATAACAAGTAGGCATATCACTAGGAATCCATTATTGAGATGGAAGGTAAGTTGTATGATCAAGTTTTTTCCATTTTGGTTGATCTTGGTTGTAATTATAGTTATGTTAATCCTGACCTGGTGGATAAGTGTGGTTTGAGAAAAGAAGTGCATGAAGAGTATTTTTTGGTGCAATTGGATACAGGTACTAAGAAAAGAGTTCATCATTTGGTAAGATCTTGTACATTTGAGTTGAATGGTATGTCTACATCAGCACATCTAAATGTGCTTCCATTGGGATCATACAATATGATTTTGGGTATGGATTGGTTGTACCTTCGCAAGACTAAGGTAGATTGTTACAAGAAGGTTATCAAGTGCTTGGATGATGATGGAGAAGGAGAATTTTGCAAGGTAAGAAGAAGCCTACATCATTTAGAATGGTTTCAACTATGCAGACAAAGCGCAGTTATAGAAAATGGTGGGTATTGTTCACAGTACATGTTTCTAGTGATAAAGGTAGAGATGTTGAGGATGCAAAAGTCTTGAAGAGGTATCCGATTTTGCAGTAGTTTCGGGATCTATTCCGAACAGATATTTTAGAGTTGCCTCCTCATACGGAAGTGAACTTTTCTATTGACTTGGTACTAGGAGCAACACCAACATCAAAGGCTCATTAGGACAAATGTGTCATCTTGGGGTGCACCTGTGTTATTTGTGAAGAAGAAGGATGAAACTCTTAGGTTGTGAATTGATTACAGGAATATGAACAAGGTGACAATCAAGAATAGGTACCCATTACCTCAGATTGATGACTTGTTTGATCAGTTGAAGGGAGAAACAATGTTCTCAAAGGTTGATTTGAGATCATGATATCATCAAGCACGCATCAAAGAAAAGGACATATACAAAACCACAATCTAGACTAGGTATGAGCATTATGAGTTTGTTGTGGTTCGTTTTCGTTTGACTAATTATATAGCTACTTTCATGTGTTTGATGAATAGTGTGTTTCATCTTTATTTGGACAAGTTTGTGATAGTATCCATTGATGATATATTGATATATTATAAGAATGAGGAAGAGCATGTTGAACACATAGCAACAGTGTTAATATTATTGAGAGAGCATCAATTGTATGCCGAGCTTAGTAAGTGGATTTTATTTCATACAAAAGTTCATTACTTAGGACATGTCGTTTCAATGGAAGGCATAGCAGTGGATCCGAAAAAGATCAAAGCTATCATGGAATGGGAAGATCTTAGGAATGTGGATGAAATCAGATCATTCATGGAGTTAGCAGGTTACTACAGACAGTTCATTAGGAATTTCTCATAGATTTCCTATCCTATTACATCAATGCAGATAAAAGGAAAGAAGATTGAATGGACAAAGGAATGTGCAAATATTTTTGAGCAGTTGAAGCAATTGCTTAAAAACGATCTAGTTCTAAATATTGTAGATCTAGATAAAGAGTTCATGGTTTGTACAAATTCTTGAAATAGAGGACATGGTAGAATCATGATGCAGGAGGGAGAAATGGTATTCTATGAGTCAAAGAAATTGAATGAGAACAAGCAGAACTATGTGAGTCATGATCTTGAGTTGGAAGAAATCATTTATGCATTGAAGATGTGGAGGCACTATTTGTTGTTTGGGAAAATCCTCTCTGCCGACATAGACAATCCCTCTAGCCCAATGAGTGGGACTAGCAACCTACGTGACAATCTATTAGACACTTTCCTAAGTTATAATAAAAATAGGAGAAGAGAAAGATGCCCTACCTCGTTCTGATGCTATAACATCCTCCTTTGTTGAAGACCTCGAATCGCTTGTGCCACAAGCTCGATCCTACTACTCATAGCGTTTGAATGCCTACACAAGAGATCAAGACACCACAAAGCATACAAGTACAAATAACATAATTGAAATTAACCTACTTAACAAATCAGGAGTATTAATATAAACGATGAATCAATAAAAACATTTATGGAAAGTGAACCAACAATTGTATATATTAATAGAATAAAGGTGGAAGCATACAACCAAGCCTTGATGTCAATAAGCTCTCCTTGAGTGAATTTCCAAGTCCAAGCTCAAGCTCTCTAAACACTCCTTCTCCAAGCCAAATGAGTAGCATGTAGCCAAAATATTTTCATAAGGGTGCAAATAGACAAAGAGCAACCATTTGGGAATGGGAGAGGATGAATATATAGGCAGGGAAAGGGAGTTAGGATCTCTCCAAAGATAGGATAAGGCCCTCATCTCAAGTAGGTAGCTCATAGGGATAAGTCCAAAGGGCCAAGTTGAAAGAACTCAACCTCGTCCATGTTGAACAACCTTCAACTCGTCATTCTAGAAGCCTCTAGATCACGAGGCTTCTTGTCCTCCTTGGGAAAAATTGCCTTTTAGGTATCATCGTAGGTATCCAAGCTAAAACAATGTTGGCATCGTGAGGCTAGTATAGTGCAACTAGCGACCATCACGAGTTCCTAGTGCCAAGGGAGAGATGATCCTCAAATTAGGGTTTTAGAGCCCTTTTCTTCAGGGGAAGCTTATGGAATTTTTCCATCAGTGCTTTAGGGAGGATTTGAGTTTCATATCTGGATGAGTACACTGCAAGATGGCCATGTTTTTAACACTTCAGGGTATGTCATAGGAGTGCGGGAGGTGTGAAAAAATACTGTGTAACAAAATCCCCCTAAAGCATGAAGGCAAAACATGGAATGATGGCTGAGATGCTTTACGAGCTTTTGCAAGGACGTGAACAAAAACTGTTAGGAGACTTGCAAATCAAGGAGCTTATGCATATACATATCTAATATCAAAAAATGAATCCACGGTATGGACTCAACCTTCTGAATAGAAAGGACTATTTGAAAGGATCCATGGTATGAGCGCAACCATCCAAATGAAAAGGATCATCTGTATATCTAAGATCCAAGGTATGGACGCAACCATCTGATATAGAAGGATCATCATAAATGTAAAATCCCACAGTATGGTCACAGCCATCCGTATAGTAGAAACATGTGTACAATCATGAACAATACATAACTCCATGCAGCCTAAGTCATATCAGACAAGACTCAGGGTCTTGCTCTCCATCCCAACCCGATCAAAGTACAAATTCTAACATGTGAATGAATGTGTCGAAGTCGAACATGCTAGAAAACCACCTGATTGTCGTCCAATGATGTGGATCGTTAACAAGCACGAGATAAACCACCAGTAATGACAATGGCTCTCAAGGTATGATTATACAATCCGTGAATGTGAAAATGAAGCTGAAGTCAAACAATCATGGAATAATCTGATTGAAGGCTGATGATGAAAACCTGTCATCAGGTGCGAAGAACTTTCCATTAAGGCATGCAAGCTCTAAGGTACTGAAAGGGAGTCTCTAAGTCATATTCCTGGATAATAAGCTGAAGTCAAAAGGAAGTGAATCGTCAAAGGAGGGCCATGATGATTCCCCCATCATCGACATGAAATGAGGAATAAAGTAGAATGAAATGAATAGGATCCAACACTGTAGCAAAGGGTCAGACGATGTATAGGTAAGAGACTGCATATAGGACTTCTCTTGAACATCGACAACATGACTCCAGAGTGTGTCAGCATTTGACTCAACATAAGACCAAGGGTCATGATGATGAAATGGAATAGTTAGATGAGATGCAAAAATGGATCACCCAAACTCAGAAGGAAAAGTGACTGAATGATGATCTCCCAAACCCGACACGAGAAACAAATGATTGTCATGTTCAAGAGCGACATGTTGCCTATACAAAGGATTTTTCACTTTCATTTTCCCCGCTATTTCTAGGGAGTACCCCAATTAGTTTTTACCACAAGCTTGAATGGAATAGCATATGCTTGTCATATAAGTTCATTCTTCAAAAGAATCCATCTTAGTAAGTTTTACGCGTCCTAGGAAGGAGAAACTCGATCTCATCATCTTGATGAGTCTTTCGTCGTAAAATTTTTAACGAGCCTGACAGAAGGATAACTCGGTATCTTTTTCATGTTTAGCGAGTTTGAAAAAGAGACGAAAAGGAAAATTCCATCATGTCCCTTTTCGTAATTTGTCCCTCGAACCTGAAAAGGTAGAAAACAATATTCGAGAGAACCTCTTGACCATATCGACCAAGGTGTACCTTTTTCGTAAATAGTCAATCTTAGCCCGAAAAAGGGGCAAACGTATACTAAGACGATGCCAATTCATTTAATTTAATGAGTTCAAAAAGACAAGTAATTGGCGATATTTTCATTTTTTGAGAGTCAAAAAAGAGCTTAAATATGACTCCAGGGGGGTTCCTTTTTCATTTATTTTTAACGATTCCGAAAAAGAGATAAAACAAAAACTCATTGAATCAGTGAAAAATGATCACTGAATCCACTAGAAAGGACCTGTAACTGCACAAAGACAACCATACATCACTGATATCAAGAAAAATAATAAAATATGGAAAAAATGAGTTTAAAACTAGACAAAAAGTAAAAATATTTTTACCATTTCACTTGGAATAAATTGGAGAGTGCATTTTACCCCATTTTCGTTGATTTTTCAAGCGAGCAATGTGGGAGATACAGGGAATTATTTCACGAATCATCGGTTGCAGGTAAGAGCTCTACCTTTTCTCTTTCATTTCATTGTGGTTCCATGCTTTTTCATTGGTTTTTTTTCTTACTAGAAAGAAAGATTTCAATTTTTTATGGCGAGGCGATCATCGCAGGTTTGCTCATTGTACTCAAAATGGTTTCCCCTAAGCCCGAAAGGCTCTCGCGCTGGCGTCATGGGTTTAATAAAAAAGACGAGATGGTCGCAAGGAAGAAAATTTGAAGAAAAACTTCCCCTTAGAGCGAAATTTTTGAGTTTTAATCCATTGAAAAGCATCTAATCAACGTTTAATGGTGGATTTGGAGGAGATTTCGACAACATGGTCATTGAATGGAAGTAGAGAGGCCATGAGGTAGAAGATCACCAGGATGGACAACATCTGGAAAGCATGAATTCTTTAAGGAACTATGGGCTACTAAAATTATTCTGAACTACAAGACTTAGAACCCAAAACAAGCTGCTACGCTACCTAATCAGTTTATGGGATGTTGATAAGGAGATCTTCACTATTGGAGACCAAGAAATTGAATTGGAAGTAGCAAACATTTACTTCATTACTAGATTGTCTAGAAGAGGGGAAAGGGTTCAACTCTTCGGATCTCGTCTTGGAGGTGAGAACACTAGTTCCCTAATCAAAAGACATTTCCTGGGTGCAGAAACAACAATGAACGAGAAGGTGAAGCTAACGACTGTTGAAAATATTCCCTTGAGGACGATTCTTCACACCATGGCTCATATAGCTAGGTCACAGGATTTACACGAGATTTCAAAATCTCAATTCCAGTATGCGGTAGACTTCCTTACTCCAACATTATTCAAATCATGTGATGGGTTGTTGGCCAACATGAAGAGGCAACTAACCAAAGGTAAGCGGGGAAACCTGAAGCAATTCGGCTTCATTTCGAACTTGGTCACTTTCTTTTTAGAGTGTGTGGCCCTATTTTTCATCAGTGGACAGAGGTTTTGGATCTTGCTCCACAAGATCCGAGGCTGGTTAGTTGGAGTGAAATCATGCCTTGAGGAGGAGGGGGCCAACAGATGCATTTCCCTTTGCAATTTTTTAGTTTGTTGCGTCACCAAATGATCGTTGTGGGTGAATACACCTATGTAGGCACAACTTTTAGATGGGATCCAGATCTACCTCTACCACCAGGTGAACAATGGACTGATGCAGGTAAAACTTGTTTTTTGGATTTTTCAAGTTTTATGAATTTTTTATTAAAGTGTATCTGAGATTTAACTTGTGATAGATGTGCAGATGTTGGACTAGAAAGGCCTCCTGATATGTCGCCAATAGCATAACAAGTAGCACGTCAGATATAGGATGCTCCATATGAGGAAGGAGCAGATCCCATGGTGGAGATGAACACAATTTGGAAGTGATCACTCTAGGGATTCCAGAATACGTGACTATAGATGGTGTGCCATTGTGATACTAGAGGCGAATAGTAGGAGTGTCTGTGAGACTGCGTCAGTTATTAGGCTGAGTGATTAGAGCGGTCTCATGTTATTGTGAGAATCATGTGGGCGAATAGCCTTTCTAGTTGTTTTTTGCACTGTTATAGGCTTTGAAAACCATGTGTCTCAGAACACTTTATTTTTTGTGATTTTGATGGAAAAACTTTGACAAACGTGATATATATGTATATATATGTGTGTGTGTGTGTGTATGTGTGTGTTTTATTTTCTACTTATGTGTTCATGTATCATGATGATATGATTAGTTTTATAAATTACGCAAATGTCTATCAAAAACATAATTTTCTAATGCATCTGTTGATGTATTCAAGTTACGTGGAATGTGTTGATATGAGATAAAATCAAAGTTTCTTTCCAGTAATCGAACACAGAGATACATACGCAATTTTTTTGGATTTCTTACTGAGTAATGATTATTCAATTGTAATACAATAAGTTGTGAATCTAATTTAACAACTAAATTCCTAATGCCAAGAGAAACTGCTTTAATAATAGTTCAATGACTGCACTATATTCGGCAATATTATTAGTTCTCCATTCTAGGAAAATACCTTGTAAATCGATCAACTTGTCATTAGGGGCAAAGAGTGCCCAAGTTGCGTAAGACAAGTTTTGTGTGCTATGACAATCACCATCAACAAAACCAACATAATGGTTTGACGACATCTGTAAACCGAGTGGAACACAAGGTACGCAGAAAAACATGTCTACGAAGAAAACAATCACACCAAAAAATAAAAAACGCACACCAATGAATTCACACACTAATGTACCAAAGTAATTACACGGAACTCACGCATAATACTTTTTCAAATACAACCCATTGCGGGGATGTGACAATGCATTTCCTTCGTAATAAAATAGCTCATAGGCGCCCTTTTGTAAGCTACACTTTACAATATATGGTCCATGCCACATAGGTTCGAACTTCCTAGCTCTCGAATTCTCATTGGTTTGATCATACAGCAGGACCAAGTTACCTTCAACAAAAATGTGTGGAGAAACAGTTTGATCAAAATGGACTTTAAGTCGTTTTTTCTGTGCTTTGATCACCATCGCAGAAATAAGATGGGTCTCATCAAGCCTCTTGAGGTAAAGTGAACGCTCCTCTTTAGATGAGGTATCAAGGAGTAGTTCGATAGCTAATTTCAATGAAGGGATTTCACATTCAGTTGAGAATGTCACCTCTAAACCATAAACCAACTGGAATGGAGTGAAACTTGTGGTTGTTTTAGCTGAAGTCCGGTAAACCCAAAGAGCCGAGAATAGCATGAGATGTGAATCCCTTTTATGCTTTCCAATGGTTCATTGAAGAATCGTAATCAAAACTTTGTTAATTGCTTCAACTTGGCCATTGGCCTGTGGATAGTAGGGAGTTGAGCTATCATGGTGAAGACCCAACTAAGTAGTTAGCTCTGCCATCATGTACTAACGAAAAAGTGATCCATGGTCAGCGACAATGGCTTAAGGAATGCCAAAACGGGCTATGACATGGTTAAAGTGGAACTGAGCATTAGTGATATCATCAACATTATATGTGGGCATCACCTCGGTCGATTTAGTGAAGTAGTCGACAACGACGATGATATGGCCATGCTCCCTGGCCGAGTGAGGGTTACATGTCATGAAATCTATTCCCAATTTAGAAAATGGGCCAATGGTAACAATTGGGTTTAAGGTGTTGGCAGAGTTCGCTGCTTGCAGTTATAAATCTGACATTCATGGCACTTTTGAATAGCTACAATACAATCCTTAAAAACGGAAGGCCAGAAATAACCACCACGAAGGATTTTCTGAGAAATGGCATAGCCTGACATGTGACCACCACATGCCCCAGAGTGGTATTCATTCAAGACTCATTCAACCTCTTCAAGTGTTAGACTTCTGTGAAGAATAGAGTCAACACCGACTTGGTATAATGTATCACCAATAATCCATAAGGTTGAAACTAATGCCAAATGCGGTGTCGGTCAGATCGAGACAACTCGGATTGGAAGGTTTGGGTCTGAAGATGAACAATGATATCTTCATACCACTGGTCGAGAGTGCTAATGAGAAACAAAGTTTCATCAAGAATATGCTAAGAAAAATTGACGAAAGTGTTTGCGGAAGGAAGGGCACAAATCAATTTGGCAAAAACAAGTGATTTCTTTGATTTGGCGGCAGTAAACTCCAAATCAAAATCTTGTAGGATAAAAATAAATTTAGATTACTTTCCCCCAAGCAATTGATGAGTCAAAATATAAGTCATGGGGTTGCAGTCAGAAATCACCATGGTCTTCCATAGAAGAATATAATGATGAAATCGTTGAACAACATGTACTGCTACCAAGGCAAGTTTCTCGACATGAGCATATCGAGTTTCACTGTCAATAAGATTTCAACTTAAATAATAAACCATGTGTTCATTACCATCATCATCATCTTGGACTAATACCATAGAAATGGTACTATCAGATGCGACCAAGTAAAGGAAATAATTGTTGCGATAGTCAGGGGGATGCAATAAAGGAGCACTGATGAGCATGTTCTTTAGGGCATTGAAGGATTTTCTCAAAATTTCATCCCAAATGAATGGGATCTCCTTTTTGAGCAAGCAAGTAAATCCCTTGGCAAGTTCAACATAGTTAGGGACAAAGCGACGAAGAAAATTATCTTTTCCTTACAAACTTTTCAATTGATGCAGAGACGTAAGAGGGGGTAAATTTACAATAGCCTCAAATTTCAGAGGATCTATTCAGATACCTTCTTGGGAAGCTACAAAATCCAAAATTCGACCAGATTCTACGCAAAATACACACTTATGTGGATTAAAACAAATAGTATAGTGTTGACAATGCAAAAATATGGCTTGAAGGTGGTCTGGATGGTCATGTCGCTTAGCAGAATGCGTTGGTAAGTCATCCAAATAATGTTAAACAATGTGTCTAATATCATGAAAAGAATATGATATTGCTCTTTGAAATGTAGCACCAACGTTTTTCAGGCCAAAAGGAAGCTCCTTATAGGAAAAAGTCCCCCATGGACAAATGAAGGTCATCTTGTGTTCATCAGTGGGTAATATGTTGATCTGGTTGTAACTAGAAAAACCATCCATAAAAGAGAAAATTTCACTCCCAAGACACTCATCAATTATTTGATCAATAAACAGAGTGGGATAGTTATCTTTTGGGCATGTGCGATTGATGTCATGGTAATCAACACAAACTCGGATTGTGCCCTGCTTTTTAGTAACAGGTACAATGTTAGAAAACCAATCTTTCAATGGGATAGGATAGATAAAACTAGCTTTTAAATGTTTTTCATCCTCTGCCTTAATAGTTGCAACCTTCCTAGGATGCACTGGATGAAGTCATTGGCAAACGGGCTTTGCATTAGGATATGTGGGTATCTCATGCACCACAATAGTTGGATCAATACCAGGCATTTCCTCAGATGTCCAAGGGAAGACATTGCGAAATTCTTTGAAAAGATTGGTGTAAACCCTGATCTCATCGAGAGAATAGGAAACCCCAATGTGAATGTTCTCAACAATCCCAGGTTTAACAGAAATGTCGAGTGGAATGGTTGTAGCAATATTTCCATATTACCTTCAGACAAAACTTCGTGCACCAAAACGGATGTTTGAAGTGGATGTCTGGTTATGAGAAACGAAAGTTTCAAGACACGAAGGAATCACTTATGCTAGGAAGAAACAAAGAACAATGATGAATATCATTCCAAGGTGTTTCGTTAAGAGACATAACCTCAACAATACTCTCATTGGTGGGGAATATCTAATTCAAAAGATCCAGGGAATCCCAAGAACCAAGCCAAGGAGATTGTGAATAAGTATCTGGGTTCATACTAAGAACAACATGACTTTCTAAAGTGCCCGCTGAAGCTGAGACAATTTCATGATAAGATTGTTCTGACGAACTTAGTGGCATAGAATCACCAAATGAATCAATCTAATTTGGAGAAGGAATAATCCATGGGTTTGTAGAAACATTGATCATATTAATCGAGGTGATATATGGAGGTGGGAGAGAAAAAGTTCTCATTGAAGAATTTTTTTTGAAAAGACCTACCCCCACACTCTCATACGGAATTTCAGTATTTCTTACATATGGGACGTTGCCATTCGAAGCACCAGAAGAGAAAAATGACAATTGGTCGACGATGAAAATTTTTCCTTCGTGAGAAAAATGTAGCACCCGGAACAAAGAGGAAAGCACACAAAACATGGTGTGGGTCCAACTTCGCCCGAGTATAAGGTTGTAATTCGGATTTGCGTCTACAAATTCCACTTCTAGCTTGACAGTCTTCCCTTATAAATTGATAGGAAAACTTGTGAGAATACCATAAGGACGGGAGCCTCTGCCATCAAAAGCCTCCAAGGTGTTCGGAGACTGGTTAAGAGGTGGAGAACCAATAGCTTTCCAACATGAAACAGACATGATGCGAGTGGAAGCACCTTCATCAATAAGGGTTTGATGGATCATCTTTCCTTTTATGATAACTTGAATAAAAAAATCAATCTGACGAGGAACATGGTTTTCAAGATCAAAGGTAATCAAACTTGAATCAGTGGAATTGATAACTCCCATTGTAGACAATAATGATTTCCGCTATGATGGACATGTTTGGAGAACTTCCAAAGCGGACATCGCCGAAGGCGCTTGAGCTACGACAATATTGCAATGTTGGCTCTAGCGTTTGAATTATAGGATGAATTTCGAAACATACCTTTGGGAGGTGGTCGGAAAATGAATTCGTTAATAGGTCTCTCAATATGGAGAGGACCAGAACTGGGTGAAGTAGAAGTAGAAGGCATATCAGTGGCTTCTTTCTCCACTGTTTGCTTTTGAGGGGTTTGATAATCTTTCGATCGAGTAGCAACAGAGATAGGAAATGAAATTGATCTGTTTTTGTATGATTAGTTTTGTTGTGCTAATAAAAATTACATATTTATGAACATGTGCTTGCTTCTTTATTTTTGTGCTGAAGTTTCCTTAGTTGTTGGTGCTTACAAACAGGTAAATTTCCTTAAGTTAAAAAAGAAATTCATGAGAAAAATAGCTTCAAAAATTAATAATGAACAACAAACATGTACAGTGCAGCAAACCATCAAAGAGACACATTAACATAGTGTTTTGATGAAGGAGTTCACCCCTCTTGGGCTACATCTCCTTGGTCCAGCTTCCATGGCTTGGGCCTTTGTATTAGCTCAATGTGGAAAAAATATTGTTTACAAATCTCTATGGCTCCTGATACCTGCACCAATGTGTTTAGAAGGTCCAAATTAGCGAAGAAAACTTCTTTATAATCTCAATTTGGTCGAAAATTTCTCAAGTTATGTTGCATTCAATTTTTTCCTTGGAATCCCCGCTAAATCTGGAGAAACTCTAGTTAAGTCCACCAATTTTGGTGGTGGTTCTAGATTTGGTGGATCCGCCATAAATGTTGCCAAATTAATCAATGCATTAATTAATTTAAAATTTGATTAATGATGCTCTAAATGTGTTTAGTGTTGGCCCCTAGCTCTTGGTTCGGGCGCATGGTTTCATAGGGTGGGGGTTGGCCTGCAGGGCTGGCTCCCCTCCTTCCCTTGTTGTTAGCAATTAATGTGAGCTTAAAGGAAATATCGTGGCAAATGTTTTTAACAAACATGTCGTTGGTTGAATGGTAATGCACAAAATTTGGGAGGGGGAGGTCACGAGTTCAAACCCACCCTCTGCCCATCCCGTATATATTTTTCCATATATATAGTTCGAACCTTTGGATATGCGGATTTAATGCGAATTTTAACCATATGATATTTAAATGTGGATTTGTATAGTTTAGAATCTAATTATTATATATATATATATATATATATATATATATATTATAATATATAGTTAAAACATATAATATAAAATAAATATAATATAAATAAATATATAATAATAATAATAATAATATATAATAATAATAATATTTAAATAACTAAGAAAATTCAAATTCCGCCTTGGAGGCCAATTAGGCAATTTCACCTTCTCACAATCAAACAGGTGAATCTGGAGGTGACACTTGTCACAACCCCATTGGGCGAAAACTGAATAAGATTCCCCTTGCTGACTAGATTGCCATGTCATCATTTTGTCCTTTTCTGCAATTTTTTTTAGTTGTTTAGGAAAACGAACAACAAGCCTTTTCTCCTTCATCCAGACTCCATTTTCAGTGAAACAAATTATGTTGCGATCGTCTTGACGAGATGGACACAATCATATAGTTTTCGAGCCAATCCGAGAACTTTTATTTTTGAGGTAAATACTGAGCACCTGATCATTCGTCCCCACTAGAAGCCTTTTGGACCCCAAAAGATACTATTATCTGACATGTAGATGAAGGTACACCCCCCTCACCTTTCTAAGCTTGATTGAATTGGCTCTTGACATATTTGTTTCCTTGAGCTCCTCTCTAAGGAAATCAACATTCACTTGCCTTGAGGACCCTGTTGTTATGTCACGGAAGGCAACTTGTTGAGATTGATTCAGAAATTCTGTAGGAATGGATTCAGAATGTGAAATATGAAAATTCTCTCCTTGTTCAACAACCTAAAGCCTCTTTTTGCAAAACTGACACCAACTTGCACCGTCGACTTGAAACCTTTGATTGACATAATACATGTACTTGTCTTTGCCCTTTTCAAGTTGATCTTGCACTATTTGTTGGACCATTTTCATTCATTCATAGAAACTCATTTTTTTGTCCATGTCGCCATAAAAAGCAACATCCTTCTCACTAATATGACATAAAAAAATTATAATGCAAATGGATGACAAATTTCACTAGGTTTTCTTAACTCAAGCCTGATTGTACATCTTGAAAGTATGAAATTTTCTGAGAAAAAACTTCATGTAAAACATAATGAAACTTGAATACAAAATCTACATAACCAATAGGCCTAAAAGGCATAACAACAAACTTGATGCTTATACCTCTTTTGTACCTTCAAACCAAGTGAAATGTTTGACAAGTATCCATCCAATGAAAGTGCATGGATCGCTGCAACTTAATCTTTACACCATGAAAATTTTATGAATGAAATAAGATGGTCAAGTTGCTTGCATAAACCTGAAACTCAAATGAACGTTTAAAGTTTGAAAGAGTATAAAAAAGAATTGAACTGATCTTTTGGTTTGAAGCAACAAATGCCTCTTTCCTTTTGCCTCCCCACTAGAAGACTTTTCACACACATGACAATGCATGCCAAGGAGCTTCAAAAGAAGAAATGTCAACAACAAATCTCTTCCAACATTGGGCTTCTCCCAACAAACCTCTTATCAAGATGACAATCTTGGGTGTTGACCAATCAAAAATGGCATCCAACTTAGAGAGGCTTGCCTTCAACTTATCTCCTCCAATATCATGGCTCAAATGCATCAAAGAAGTGAAACCCAACTTGTACTTTGGAATCTTCAAAACATCAAACAATTTTCCTTCATAGATGACATGTGCATAAGAAAACTTTCTAAACATGTTTATGTCATCCAAGTGGACAATTTCTTCAAGAAAGAACTCTTTTTTCCTATAATTCAAATACATGTATGTAATTGAAGTGATACAAAGAACATACAACATTAAAAGCCATACAAACCATTATTGTTTGGTGTTATGTATATTCTTGCATTGACCTCTTTTTAAAACTTTGCTTTGGTGAAAACTACTCCTTTTGTCCTATTTCTTGAAATACTTACCATTCCTATTTTGACACCATAACCATCGGTGCACAACATGGCGTAAAGGATGATTGAATGAGCCCATTGTTCAACAAATTTTTTCATTGCATTGGTGTCTCTACACTTTGCAAGTTTGTCAACCCTTGCATGCTAACATCACAAAGAGAAACCTCTTGCTGCAAAGATATTTCATGTGAAGTTTCTTTCTCCTTGAAGGACGATTATTTCACAACCTGAAATACTTCATCACTCTGATGAACTGAACCAAGCAAATCAGAATTGAAACTTGCATTAAATGCAACAAAATTTTGACAAACAATATCATCATTTGGCTTGAACATGAGAAGTACTAAACTTTTACTTGAATTCACTAGCCTTTTTGCCTCCCCTACATTAACCAAAGAAATGTTCAGTTTTTGGCGATGGGCTCATACTATGTACTCCACACCATCCTTGAACAAGTGATACTTGTTTTGATGGTGGTAAAAGACTACTTTCAGGTCATACAAATATGGACTACCCAACGCCACACCTGAAATATCAAGCGGTATCACATCTAACTCTACTTCATCAATAAAATTTGCAGTGGTTGCAAACTTAAACAAACATTTTCTTGTAACTTGTAAACTAGTGTCTCTTGTTATCCATCCCAAAGGGTATGGTTTATGGTGAGGTACAGTTTCAAGATTCAATCTGTTGACTAAGTATTCATACATTATATTCGCTTGTAACCCATTATCGAAGAGTGTGTCAATATTGATGTGTTTAGATATGACCCTAACATGAAATAACTCAATTCGTCTCTTTTCATTTGGAGTAGTAGTAGTGTTACAGTTTTGTGAACCAGTGCTTGAAATATTTTGTTTTCCTTTGATTCCCATGATAGTGATTTTGTTTTCATCACCTAATTCAGAACCCAAATCTTCTTGAGTGATAGCAGTGGTTTTATGTTTCCCTTTATTGTTGAACTTATTTGGTCTCATTTTTGGATGCAATTTCCGGTAGTGGGCTTCATCATGCCCCTCTTTGGAACAATGTTTGCATGTGATTTTCTCCCCTTCTTTCTTCACACTTGCATTCTTCTTCCCTTTCCATTTTCCTCCTTTCTCTTTCTCCTTATCCTTAGGTGGATTTTTATTACTACCATATTCATAAGTGTTCTTTCCTCTAGATTCAAGGTGTGTGGCTTGCACACATACTTCATCTAAATTAGTTGGATTGAACATAAGAATAGTGTGTTTAAGATAGGAATGTAAACCCCCAATATATTTCAGTAGTGTATCTTGAGAATTCAAATTCACTCCTAATAAAAAATCCCCTTTTCTAAAATCTTGTGTATAATCTTGGACTGTTTGGCCTTTAAGCTGCCTAAAATTTTGCCAACTCATAATGGCTTTTTGCATATAGGCTAAAGGTTAAAATTGTATTTAATTGTAGAAACAATTCAACCCAA
This sequence comes from Pinus taeda, assembly GCA_000404065.3. NCBI lineage: Eukaryota > Viridiplantae > Streptophyta > Pinopsida > Pinales > Pinaceae > Pinus > Pinus taeda. The sequence continues at coordinate 54,181 of APFE031742065.1, read as the reverse complement.
TTAATGGATATCTTATCATGGATTCTCATTTCCTCTTGTGTCGTTTCTTCCCACAAAACTAGTGCAACCCCTTCTAGCCTCAGTGAAGCCAATTGGATATTTATGTCATCTTCTTGAAGGTTTTGAATACAATATACCTCCAGCTGTCGAATCCAATTTTCCAGCTTTTCTGAATTCACCTCTCCATTGTACATGGGAAGGTTGAATTTTATGTCCAATTTCAGTACTGGAGTCTTTCCTTTTGGGGTTTTGGAATGAGTGTGGGCAGTTCTAGTGGTGGTAGTGGAGGATGATGATGTGTGAGATGATGGAGATGATGAGGATGGTGGAGATGGAGGTGGATTTCCACCATTCCCTTTGGAATCCTTCTTCTCATCTTTTTTTTCCTCTGAGCTTCCTTCTCCATGTGGAGGTTTAGAACTCTCTCCAACCATTTTGGTGTTCCTATCTTCATAGAGGAATTTAACCATATCAGTCAAAGTATAGAAATATTTCTTGAATTATTCCTCTTTTGAAGAGGGACCTTCACACTCTCTTTCTCCAGACATAATGGCTATAGATTTAAGCTCAGAATTTTGTACTGATTGTACATCTTCAATCTCAATTGAAGGAAAAACTTGAGGAGTTTCAAGTGCAACTGGAATTGGAACTTTGGGTGGTGGAGATTGTGGCCTTGTGGCTCCCCTTCTTCTGAGCATTACCTCAGGAGTTGCAGCCAATAGCTTCCCTTCTCCTCTCTGCAACTTTAAGCTTGTAAGCATCACAATTTTGCAACCATTAAAATCCTAATTGCACAAACTCAAGCAATCAAGAAATTCAACCTTGAGCTATGATACCGACTCGATATGTTTTTGTATGATTAGTTTTGTTGTGCTATAACAATTACATATTAAAAAACATGTTCTTGCTTCTCTCTTTTTGTGCTGAGGTTTCCTTAGTTGTTGGTGCTTACAAACAGGTAAATTTCCTCAAGTTAAACAAGACATTCATGAGAAAAATAGCTTCAAAAATGAATAATGAACAACAAAAATGTACAGTGCAGAAAACCATCAAAGAGACACATTAACACAGTATTTTGATGAAGGAGTTCATCCCTTCTGGCCTATATCTCCTTGGCCATCTTCCATGGCTTGGGCCTTTGTATTAGCTCAATGTGGAAAAAATGTTGTTTACAAAGCTCCGTGGCTCCTAATACCTACACCAATGTGTTCAAAAGGTCCAAATTAGCCAAGAAAACTTCTTTTTGATCTCAATTGAGTCGAAGATTGCTCAAGTTATGCTGCATTCAATTTTTTCCTAGAAATCCCCGCTAAATCTGGAGAGACTCTAGTTAAGTCCACCAAGTTTGGTGGCAGTTCTAGATTTGGTGGCTTCGCCATAAATGTCACAAACTTCATCAATGAATTAATTAATTTAAAACATGATTAACAACGCTCTAAACGTGCTTAGTTCTAGCCCCTAGATTCTGGTTTGGGCGCATGGTCACATGGGGTGGGGTCTGGACCGTAGGGCTGGTTCCCACCATCAGCAATTAATGTGAGCTTAAAGGAAATATCATGGCAAACGATTTTAAAAAGCACGCCATTGGTTGAATGGTAAGGCACAGAATTTGGGACGGGGGGTCATGAGTTCAAACCTGCCCTCTGCCCATCTCATATATATTTGACCATATATATAGTTTGAACCTTTGGATATACAGATTTAATGCGAATTTTAACCATACGATATTTTAATGCAGATTTGTATAGTTTAGAATTTAATTATTAAAATATATTAAATATAATTAATATAATATAAATATTATAATATAATATATAGTAAAAACCATATAATATATATATATATAATAATAAGAATAATAACTAAAAAAATTCAAATTCCACCTTGGAGGCCAATTAGGCAATTTCACCTTCACACAACTAAATTGGCAAATCCGGAGGTGACACTTGTCATAGCCCCATTGGGTGAAAATTGAAGAAGATTCCCCTCGCTGACTGGATTGCCATGTCATCATTCTATCCTTTTATGCAATCTTTTTTAGTTGTTTAGGAAAATGATCTGTAGGCATTTTCTCCTTCATCCGGACTCTGTTTTCAGTGAAACGAATTGTGTTGTGATTGTCTTGATGAGACGAACGAATTCATATAGTTTTCGAGCCAATATGAGAACTTTGATTTTTGAGCTAAATATTGAGAACCAGATGAGTCAGAGGATTGAAATTGGTCTACCAACTGTGTCTGTTGAGATGGAAATGACTCTTTCATAATGACCGGAGTCCCTTTCAATAAAAGACTAACTTTGGCACGTCGGGGATAATCCTTGGTATAATGGTCTTCCTCACAAATGAGGCAAGGATATTTCAGATTTTGTTTGGAGGCATCATCAGCAGATGACTTGGCAAGATCTTGTTTCATGGTATCAAATTTTTCTTTTCCTTTACCCTTCTTCTTACCTTTCGAGGCTTTATCTGCCGCAGTAGACTGAACAACATTGACCTTGGAGGTTTTACCAAGATTCGATGGATTTTTTGAAGGATGACTGGAACCAATATCGGAAACAGATTTTTGCTTCAAAGAAGCTTTAGTGGAAGTTTGAGACATCAATCCAATTATACCATCAACAGGTGGCACATCGGGAGAATTTAAAGATGCCAAATCCGAAGATGGTCTTGGAGCATCAGGGAACATTTCATATAGCGTGTCATATTGGGAATAGACTAAGTCTAGATACTAGGCACGCGCAATAACTTGGTCCTCGGTAACAAATACACCAAGTGCTATGTCTTTAGCAATTTTTTTCACGAATGATTTGGTGAACCATTCAGTCAACAACTCATAAGGAATTTCGAATTTGATAAGGCGACACCGACGTCTCTATTCATGGCTGTGATAAAAAATATGGGTCGCAGTATATTGCTTCAGAGATGTGAGAAAATGAGTACCAATTTCATAACAAACCAGCATATGGAAGTGGGTGAGGAAGGCCATAGCAAAAGAATTAAAGTCTACATAGGTACCTTGAGGTAACTGGACATACCATTTTGCAGCAACACCTGTTAAGGTTTGCTGAAAGAAGAAGAGATCAATAAAATTCTAAACGTAAGAATTGGAAGAACACCATAAGTGATATGTCATCACATGGGCTTGAGGGTCCTCTTTAGGTTTTCCTTCGAACTTGGGGAAATCGCTTGGAATTTTAGTAGGAGCTGGAGGCGAGTAAGGCAAATGAAGAATTGGATCATTAGTAAGCCTCGAGAGATCAGGCAGTTCTAATGTAGCTAAAAATGGAAATTGCATATTAAAAGGCATATAAGGCCTTTGAGGAGGCCCAACCTGTCGGTTCCAAACTTGTTGGTAAGGATTCTACCCCCAAAACAAAGGAGTTTGACCATAGGGGATTTTATTTTTCCCCCACTGAGGGGTACCTTGACCATAAGGTGGATTTTGTCTAGGGTAGGGTTGATATTGGCCTACCATAGGCCATTGATAACCATAAGGAGGATAAACATTATGAGTGGCATATGGATTGTAAGGTTGTTGCACCTGCTGACCCTGGATATGAAGTGATTGGCCCTGCTGCTACAGGGATTGACCTTGTGTCTACAAGGTTTTACCTTGTTGATATATCGACTGAGTTTTCTGCTGCAAGGGCTGACCTTGGTGTTGCAAAGGTGGCCTTGCAGATACAAGGGTTGGTTGGGTTGTTGAACAAATTGTGTTTGTTGTAGCAAAGGTTGCCTGTACTGCTACAAAGGTTGCCCCTGCTACTACAAAGGTTTCCCTTGTTGCTGTAACAATTGTTGGACATTTCCCTGAGGGATTCCTTGTGGGTATTGGTAAGTTCCAAATGGGTTTTGACCATATGCACTGGGAATAGCAGATTGACCAGGTTGCACATGAGGACATGCCTATGGAATGTAGGGTGGATTTTACAGTGTTTGTGAACCATATGGGACATAAGCTTGTTGGAGTGGTATCTAGGCCCTGTAAGGCTATTGATACTAGATATTACTTGCCCCGGATGAACCAATGGGATTAGGAACACCACTAGAATTAGGTTTATTGACTCCAACCATGTGAGGTTGTAATCCACTCACATGGTTTCCACCTAACACAAGAGGAATGTTTGGATTTTTTCCCCCCAAGATGTGAATAAGGTAGTGGTACATTTTGTCCACTTGATGGAGGGATTGAGGAACTTACTGATGCATGAACCAAAACATTCGGTTGTACCAGAATAGAAGGTTGAAATGAAGGTAAATGTTGTGATGGAATCGTTGGTTGAATTGGAATTGAAGTAACAACAATTTGTACAGGTATTTGAGAGGTCACGTTAGGAATAAACGGACCAGAACTAGGCATAGCATTTGACGACCACATAGGATTTTGGTACAAAGAGGAAGAACTGGGAGTTCTTGAAACTAATTAATCCAATGTTGTATAACCAAATGGAAGCATGGACCCACTGCTTTCAGGAGTCGGTTGAGATGGGTCTCTTCCTGTAAAAGGAAAACCTTCTGAATGAAAGTCAAATTCAGACTCATCATCCGCATGAGTATGATTAGCAGAGACTTTTGGAGGAGCTCAAGGAGAGGTTGGAATATCACCCTTTGAATACATGGATGGAGACAGTTGGTGAGGAGGAATCTGAGATGTATGAGGAGATAACTCCAAAGGAACACCAAGTTGGTCATATGGACTGTAAGTATGTTAGGGAGATATCACAAAAGGATCAAATAATGAATTCAAAGGATATAATACAAACCTCTGTGGACTCTCAGGGGTTTCTAGATGAGACTCCTGAGGTGACAAAGAATCTCAAGGTGGTCAACGAGAAGCAAGGGGTTGGATGCTTGGAACAATTCCAAGTTCAAAGCCTTGAGTTTCAAGTGTTGAAAATAGCAACAAGAAATGATAAAAATAGAATCTAGAATATTCCAATTTTAATTTGTCCTTGAATTAAAATTGTGAATTAAAATTCGAATTTAGTTTCACCAACTGCTTGAAAATAATTAATTAATTCATTATGGATTAATTAGTTGGAGAAATTCAAGTTAGAAGTATTTCTATAGTCATGCAACAATTATCCCTTAAATTAAGGAGATTATCCCTTAATTAAGGAGAAAAGATTGAGTTATATTTGAGTTGTAATTAGTTAACTTAGTTTACTGAGTTAAGTCTAGTTAAATTAGTTCCAAACTGTTTGAGGAACTAATTGTGAGTTATCAGTCAGTTGATGCATGCATGCACTTAATCAGTGTACTCCAGATAATTGAAGATTCCCTCATCAGAAACTCATGCATGTCTATTCTGAGAAAGACCTAGTTAAGCTAAATGTCAAGGACAATGTACTATCAGTTCCATGTTTTCTCCTATAAAGGAAACTCATGCATGCAGAAGGATAAATGCACAGGAGGATTGTGTAGTTCTGACAGGGTGTGAGATCAGTGTGAGAGATCAATGTTCCACTTGGGTTAGATTCTTCCACTTGGTAACAGGAGGATCACCCAGGAGAAACAACGCAAGGAAATAGGAGCTTGGAGGGTAGAGGAGAAGGCTTGTGAGAAGCTTTGATTGCCTATGAGCATCCAGGAGGATTGTACTGAGAGATGGTTAGCTGTGAGAGCTAAGGCTTTGTATAATTCTTATGTATTTCCACCTTGTATGATAATACAGATAGTGGGGTTTTTAGTTGAGGTTTTCCCCTGAGTATTTTCTGTGTTTCATGCGCATTGATTCTTATTCTTCTAGTTATATGTATTCAACTCGAATCTTGCTCAATCTTTAAACCTCCGCAAATTGATAGTACAAGTAGATTATAATATTTTTCTTTGGTATATTGCATTATCGAGTTAATCTATAGTCATATTTTCTACAGAGGTCTCAGAGCGAGATTGGTAGAGAATTTGCAGAATTGCTACATGGTATCAAAGCTAGCTGATCCATAGAGAAATTTCTACATGGTATCGGAGCCAAGTTTATCGGAGCTGTGAATAGTATACAGAGAAGAGAACTCAAATTTTGAAGTTTGGGGTTGTAGGTGCAAATCGAATTCATATCATACTTCAAATTGAGATGGGTCATTATGCGACTAATTTCCCATTGAAGAAGTCCAAGAAGGGTTACTCGAAAGGATCAGAAGGTGAGACATTAGTGTCTCAGCTCGAAACGGTCTTTACCCTCATCACATGCATGGTGTCATCGATGATGGGCTGTGTTTGGTATCTTGACAGTGGAGCCTCATTCCACATGGTCAGCGATAAAATTTTATTAAGTACCTTGGAGGAGATAGACCTCAAGGTGTGCATAGAGATGGATGACGATGAAAGGTATAGTGTTTCAGGAGTGGGCACAATTGCTTTTCAGAGGGAGCATGGAGCTCCTATCACCTTGATAGATGTGAAGTATGTGCCTTGACTGAAGAAGAACTTGGTATCGGTCGCGATGTTGGAGGATAAAGGCTACGATGTTGTCCGAATTAGTTCTAGTTGAGTGCATGCATGCATCAACTGGCTGATAACTCGCAATTAGCTCCTCAAACAGTTTGGAACTAATTTAACTGGACTTTTAACTCAGTAAACTGAGTTAACTAATTACAACTCAAATATAACTCAATCTTATCTCCTTAACTTAAGGGATAACTGTTGCATGACTGCATAAAGACTTCTAACTTGAATTTCTCCAACTAATTAATCCATAATGAAAAAATTAATTATTTTCAAGCAGCTGGTGAGACTAAATTCGAATTTTAATTCACAATTTTAATTCAAGGACAAATTAAAATTGGAATATTCTTGATTCTATTTTTATCATTTCTTGTTGCTATTTTCAACACTCCCTCTCAACAAGAAAGGAATTCAACTCGATCCCCATCCTGAACCTTTGGAATGTTTTGCATGCAACACTTCTCTCAAGTGTTGTTGCTCCAACAACTCTAGAAACAAAAAAACATCCAACCTAAACCAATATGATGCATCTATCATCAAAGTCTCTGAATCAATACGATGTTGTCTTGAGGGATGATTAAACTTAAAATTTACAAGGAATACTCAATATGGCACCAAGAAGTAACTACATAGGTTTGACATGTTATCGTTGGCAGTTACTTTTATGAAACGAAACAACAAATAAATAAAAAAGCGTAATACTAGGAAAGAGGTTTTACCAAGTAACCGTGAACCGTTATATACACCTTAGCCGAAATCAAGGACTTTGCATACAATAGCCGATCTACTCAAATGTTGTGTTTGGTGTATCACGTTTACAAAGCGAATGACTTGATTACCTATGGCTAAAGGATAGCAACCTAATGGGGTCTCCCAATATATACTCGACTGTACAAGGAGCACAAGTTTGTGTTAGCATTGTCTAATGCAGAACCGTTTGATGAGAGTGTCCCTATATACTTATCATACTAAAGTGCCTCCTATATACCCGAAAGTACTGGAGAACCTTCTATATACTTCCAAAATGGGAAGGGATTTCACCCCTAGGATACACTACAGGCAGTTAACGATAGCTGCTATGTTTAAAGACATCAGAACACGTCTCTAGCCTAGACCTATAAATATTTGTGTTAGGTGACAAATGCTCCTTAGGTTAATCAAGGTAAATTTTAAGTTTATTTTCGATTAAGTTTCAATTTGATTGCTTAATGATATCACATGTTCCTATAATGCAACTAAATGATGAAAATGAAACCTTTGTCATTCAATGAAGGCTAGACTAACAAAGGAAGAGAGATAACCAAATAATGCATCAAACAAACAAAATGCATCAAACACAATTCTTTCCAATGCAAAATGTAAAAATGTAATCTAATCTTTCATTTCACTAACAAATGCAATGCTAGTATGCAATATTGTAATAAACGAAAATAAATTTCCTTTCATATTATGATTTCGAATGCAAAAACATTTCAAAAATACTTAAATGAAGAGATATTTCACTTTTTCTTTCCGAAACATAAGGATGAAAACAAGTAATCTCTTTCATTCCAACCAAAGAAAATAATTTGTAATCTATGCTTGACAATGGAACTAATGCAATCTTCAAAGCATCAGTATGAGTAGACACTAATGAAAACAACTTCACATCAATGAACCAAGAGCAACTTGACAAAGATGCCCTAATTGTAGTAAGACCCTTGAATGGAAGCAATCAATCTCAGAGAAGTATACCAAACAATGAGTGGAGGGTGACCTAGAAGCCCAAGAAACCCTATAAATAAATGAAGCCTCAAACACACGTTAACAAAGTCAAGAGACAATTTCATTCATAAAAGCATTACAACCAAGAAAAATACATTGTAAACACACTAGAAAATCATTGATAGGGGCCAAAAACATTGAAAACAATAAGAAACCCTAACTTTTCTTTATCCTTTGGGATCAACGCGCCTGTTATAGGAAAAAGGGAGATACAAGGGATATCATCGCAACTGTAATTAAAAAAACAGTGATGACAATGTGACTGTGAAAGAAAAACATGCGATGTGCGAGAAAAATAGGGAAAAATAAAAAATCTTCAAGACCAGAACATATTGAATGTCCTCAAGCAATTACCAGTGATTGCAAATAGATACAGTGAAGAAAACATTCCAAGAAACTGACGGTTGGTCAAACTCATCAAAGAATCTGATTGAATGAATGCATGGAAAGGGTTATAGCCTCCCCAATGGAGTCGTCATATTTTTGTCTAGGAAAATCCTCTCTACGGATAGAGACGATACCTCTAGCCCAATGAGTGGGACTAGTAAACCACATGACAATCTACTAGACACTTTCCTACGTTTTAATCAAAATAGGAGAAGAGAAAGATGGCCTACCTCGTTCTGATCCTATAACGCCCTCCTTTGTTGAAGACCTTGAATCGCTTGTGCCATAGGCTCAGTCCTAAGAGATCAAGACGCAACAAAGCATACAAGTACAAATATCATAATCAAAAGTAACCTACTTAACATATCAAGGAGTATTAATATAAATGATGCATCAATACAAACATTTATGGAAATTGAACCAACAGTTGTATATATTAACAAAATAAAGGAGGAAGCATACAACCAAGCCTTGATGTCAATAATCTCTTCTTGAGGAATGTCCAATTCCAAGCTCAAGCTCTCCAAGCTCTCCTTCTCCAAGCCAAATGAGTAGCATGTAGGCACAATATCAACATAAGGGTGCAAATAGCAAAAGGCCAACCATTTGGGAATTGGAGAGGATGAATATATAGGCAGGGAAAGGGAGTTAGGATCCCTCCAAAGATAGGAGAAATCCCTCATCTCGAGGTAGCTCACAGGGATAAGACCAAAGGGCCAAGTTGAGAGAACTCGACCTCATCCACACTGAACAACCTCCAGCTCGTCGTTCTGGAAGCCTATAGATCACGAAGCTTCTTTTTCTCTTTGGGAAAATTTTCCTTTTAGGGATCATCACGAGTATCCAAGGCAAAATCACACTGGAATCGCAAGGCTAGTATAGTGCAACTAGTGACCAGCATGGGTTCCCAATGTAAGAGAGTGATGATCCTCACTAGGCTAGTGGCCTATAGACTTGCACTACTACCAACAATGAAATTCCCTGATGTTTTCCATCTTTCATTACTTAATATATATGTGAAGGATGATGATCATATGATTGACTGGTTTGTATTGCAGGTGGAGCTAGAAGGAGAATTCCAGTCAGAACCTCAATCCATATTACAGTAGAAACAACTCATGCCCTGGAATAGAGAAATCAAGCAAGTTAAAGTGAAATGGAATAAATTTGGGCCCAATGAAGCTACATGGTTGATGGAAGATCAAATGCGGGTTTTGTATCCTTCATTATTTTCCAGTTGAGGAAAAGGATTTTTGGTATATGTACATATTTATGTATGGTTGTTATTGTAAATACTGTAACGAGTTGTGTTATAAAGCTCCAATAAGCGGTATGATTTTCATGTTTGTCATGTTGGTCATGGTTGTTTACTGTAAATACTACATTGGGCTAAGTTATAAAGCTCCATAGGTAGTATGTTTTGTTTTTAGCGATTTGTTGGTCATAGGTGTCATAGAACACCAAGGAAGGTCTTCTCCCAAAGGGGAGGGGTTTGTAGCAACCCAAGGTTAAAAGTTAATGTAATAAAGTTAATAAATGCAAAATAATAAGAGCAAGGTCGTGCAATACATATTCCAAGTTGAATGTTGGGAAAACATCTAGTGTGTGTCACTTCGATTTATTAATGACTATGTAAATTGGCAAAGGCATTGGAAAATGAAAAGAGGCATTAATTGTAATTTTATTTATGAAATAAAGGAAAATAGGAGAAAAGGTAGATGAAGGGTCACACATTTGCATGAGAGGAAAATGAAGAAAATAGAGGCCTCAATAATAAAAAGGCATTTGAGGAACAATTCATAGCTTTTTGTCAATTTGGCCTTGGAATCAATTTTAGAGAGAGAAGAGAAGCAAGAGGAGAAAGCAAGCAAAGAAGGAAGGAAAAGGAAAGAAAACAACATGCAAGGAAGGTTGGATCAAGCAGCTTTAACAAGAGGATTTTGTAGGTATTAGGTTGCATGTGTGGTTTCCTATCTGATTGTGAATGCATGGTACATGCATTTGTTCATTTGGTTCATTTGTTGCCTTTAGCATGAGTTTTTCCTAGTTTGAAAGTGGTTTTAGCCTTACCTTTCTATTTCCTAGATAGCCATGGTATGATGGGATTCTTTTCTGGTTGAGATTTGGATTGTCAAAAGGTTTTTTGAACCAAGTGAGGTGGTCTTATGAAAATTCCCAAGGGTTGGGGGTGCAGGTGGTTTAATCTCTGGGAATCCCTAGATAGGTAGCTGGAGACATGAAAATTCCTCGAGATATTGGTGAAGAAACTTTGAGGCACCCAAGCTTGTTTTGGGTTTTTTTATCTCCTGACCGGTTTTGGCAGGATTGTAGTAGCCTAAGGGTGGAGGTGGTTTAATCTCTGGGAATCCCTGGTTATTTATTTTTGGAGATCCCACATTCATGCTTGGAATATGACATGGGGTTCATTGGCTTAAAGAAATATTTGGTTCAATCCAATATATGTTCTGGTGGTATGTGGAAGTCCTTGACTTGGTTGAATTTTGCATAAGTTAATAAGAGCCATTTTTCTATTTTACTCTATGAGAAAATATAATTGATAATATGTGGCTTTGGTTCTTATTATGTCATGGTTAATATTCTGGTTATATGCTAATTATAAGCATGGTTCTATAACATGTTCTAGCTATGGCTTTGTTCAAGATTTGATAAGTGTTTGATGGTTAATGAATGCTTGGGCTAACAAGTGTTATAGTAGCTATTATGAGAGGGAATTAGACCTTCTTGGTGATTCTTAGATAAGTTTCAGACTCCTATGATCGAATATGCCTTCATGACATGTAATTTACGTTCTCACCATATGTTTGACGAAATGACTATCATGGTTGGGGCTAGTTAGGTCAAGCTCTTGTTCAAGTTTTGTATGAATAACATTGTCATTATGTCATTTATCTCTCTGAGAAGTTACAAATAGTTATAGGACACCGTCTAGAGGTTGGCCTAGAAAAGTGGCTCAGATCTTAGGACCACACCTAGTAAACTAAATATTTTGGGCTATAATTACATGGAAATAGTGTCATGAGTGCAGTTGGAGTCCTATAACTACAACATTGTGGATTTGTGCATGTGGTTGGGAGTCTAGGTCAGTGAAAAAGAAATCTAGCTCAAGGTTTGGTCACCTAGGGTGGTTCTTTTGCCCCTGAGTATCCTATAAGCCCTGTAAAATGTCAATTTGTGGTCAAGAAGTCTCAGTTGTAGACCCCACTTCCTTAACTAGAGCTAGGAGGTCGGGTAATGTCATAGTAGCACTCCACTTCACATTTACTGGGAGGGCTTTTAAAAGAATGTAAATTTCCCAATGATGCAGTAGTTTTCAATGGCTATCCTCATGCCCAATGAACTAATCCCGAATCATTGCATTAAACCACTATCTTTGGAGAGTCCAAGTTATCATGGCTCTGATACCATGTTAATTTACCAAGAAAAATTCACTCAGAGAGATAAATTTATTAGTGAAAGAAAAGACACATAAACACTATCTTTATCATAGAAAACCTAATTCCAGGAAAAACAAGCTAACAAAATATTCTATCAATATCCCTTGGCCAAACACATCTAAGCTAGCAAAGTGAGACTTCACTACTCTCATCCCTAGTACATTAAAATGAAGTATTATGAAGCCTATTAAAGATTTCACTCCTTGTATTAAATAGGCACAAAACCATGGAAAATAAAAACTACTGATATTTGACCACACAACTTTGAATCTTTCACTGATTCAAGTTTTACCTAACACAATGAACTCAAGATATGATCTAGGAAACCCTTTGAGGAGAAAACCTAGTTGGACGGTGAGGTTGCTTTACTCTTTCTCTTTCTTTGAATGGAAAAGGTGCAAATAAAAACAAGTGAGACATATGGCCTGTGGGCTACTAGATAACAAAAATCCTCTCTTCTATAACCTCTCTCCATCCACTCTCAGTGAATTTTATCTATTATGGAACACAATGCACTTGAGCAAAAATTGAACCCCTTTTCCTTCTAGTGGCTCAGTTATAACACAACCTAGTTGCCAACTAGTGGAGAATTTTTACCCAGTAAACCCTCAATATGATTTTAAACTTGAACCTTCTAGAGTCTTGTTCATAGGGGCCACGTGGTTAACCCCTTTTCCATGAGTAACGAGGGATGATGTTCCATCTTCTTCAATTAAGGTGGTAAAAAAATTAGGTCAACTTTTGGGACACATAATTCTCAGACCATTGGAAATGTCATTGAGTGTAGAATGGTGCCAAGGGGTGAAATTCTTAAGTAGCAAAGTGTTACCCCCAAAAAACATCATTTAAGGCCTCAAATTGGTCTCAAAATGTTTCTAATCGTAATTATGCAAACATGGTTTTATTGCTAAAAATTCTTTTGTAAGATGATTTCTCTAATTTTTCTACCTCAAAAGCATCGAGATGGATAAAAAACAATACAATGATCCAATTTAGATGATATGTCCCCATTTTGGGAGGATTTTGGTCCCCAAAATGTTTCACTAAATGAGATGATGAAATTTTTCTTCTACTTTCTCCCTAGAGTACCACTTAGCCTTGCCTGGAAGTTGCCCTTTCAACCCAATCTACCAAAGATAATGCTACTCATGCATCCTAGTTTTGTACCACTTCTACGAAATTACATCATCTATCAACATTTCTTGAGAATCTAGTGCTAAATCCTCAATGGAGGGTAGAACCTGCTCCTCTTCTTGATCTAGTAAGGAAGGCTCATAAAGTTATAAATTTCCCACATACACCACTAAGTAAATGTGTATGTATGGGGATAAGTTGAGTCTATAGGAATTATCTCTCACCTTTTCTCGTATCCCAAAAGGAACATATTGTAAACCCTTGATTTTCTTACCAACACCTTGTAGCCTCTCCTTATTAAACTGAAATGATACTTTATCTCCCACCCTAAATAAATTCTCTTTTATGTGTACACCAAGCTTGACCTTATGATTTTTAGGTGACTTCTTCATTGTCCCTTATACGTGCAGATGGATCTACCTAGTCTTACAAACAAATTTATCTTCCTTTAAATCATCCCTTGTGAGATCCTCCATTACCACTCCTTGTTGTCCATATGGAATATGGAAAGGTGAAGGTGGAAAATATCCAAAACAATTTTCAAATGGGGACTTACTATTACACAACATTTTGTCATTGTCCCTGTACTCCCCATTCCATGATCCTGGAGGACCTCCATAGTGAACCCTACATGCTTTCCCTTCATGAAGAAACTCCCATTGTGTCCCTCTTCATCAGCAGAACAATTCCCTTTTGCATCATTTCCCAAAAATCTTCTGTTTTTCCCAGTTTACAAGATCATTGTTAATTACCAGTGTCCTCCTCACGCCGATATGCAGGGATTAACACTATCCCTAGCACTGACCAGAGTGACTGAGCCTTGTTCTAGTCACGCCGATCCTCTTTTGGAAAGGTTTTAAATAAGGAGCCAAAGCTTCCAGCTCTAGAAGCTTCATAATGGAAGTCTGGTAAATGGTTGAGCCAGATGGAGTCGAGGATGTCAGTTTGGGCTCCTTTCTCCTATAAGGATGGAACTACCTCATGAGATAAGACCTTCTCTCATCAGAAGAGGAACCATCTCCCATCCATTCATGCTATATAAACCTTCCTTTTTCTCAAGCACAAGCTAGTGTTAATGTTGGTGTGCTAGTGCTAATTAAGTTTGGAGTGATCAACAAGTTATCCATAGTTGTAGCTCTCTAGTTGTGTGTGAGGGAGAAGTGTGAATTTGGTTTAGTGTGAAGATTAAAGGGAAGAGCCTTAAAACTATCATTGTTGAGGCCATCATGGAATGATAACAGAAGTGTGTGGGAACTTAGTTTTGTCGGAGGAGAACAAAAACGTCAAGACAATGGTTGTAATCTCTTCTTGATTTAATTATATGAAATTATCGATTGCTTTCCTACATAATGTGTCATCTCACATGTTTATGGCTTAATGCTTCTTGACTTGTTAAGTAGGTTGAATTATAGTTTTTCTATTATCAAGGTTGTTGTTTACTTGTTTCAGGTGTTTGAAGAAGGAAATGGAAATAGGTGAAGCAAGCAAGCAAGGTCATCACCAAACGGGAAAGTGTACGAAGAGGTAGGTCCTCTTAATTGGTTCTCACCTAAGGAAATATTCCATAGAATGTCTTGTTTGTGGCTAGACCCATTCGCGGGATAGAGGAACTGTTTGTCTCCACACTTGGAATTTTACTTCACCACAAATTGGCGACTCCACTGGGATCCAATCCTTTTGTTTGTTTGTTAGGAATTTCATGGTTTTGTGTGAAATTTTCTAGTTTTTCCATTTCCCTTTAGTTATTTTTTCTTTTCTTTGCTTAATTCTCTGGGTTTGAAATTCATAGTAGCAAGTCTGGTCCCAACTTTTGAAAATTTTTATTTTTTTCTTTGCATCCTCACTCATCACTCTTATTTCTCTGATATTCGCGCCAATCAATGTGATATGCTGAGAAACAGTTGTGCCGACCCCATTCTGGCGCTTGTTGTTAGTTAGGTAGTCAAGCTGATGCCTATAAGTGAATATTAGGGTTCACCCCAGATCTTGGCCAATGTGTTGTGTTTTCATGATTTCTACCTTGTAAGTTGTTTAGACTGTCATCTCCCTGACTAGTAAGCTTCTTTTCATTTGGTTTATTTTCTTGTTGATTTTCCATCTTTTTGCTTGATTTCTTGGGTCATTGGATGGTTAGTGTCACTAGGGCATCTAGATTGTCATCCATTCAGCTGATTGTGAACTCAGTGAGTCAGGTTGTTGGTGCATTTACTCGTGTTCCGTTTATGGTCCTTCCATGGCTTTGACCTCCATTACACAAGTTTGAAAAGTTTTCTTTTGCTTGCTTAAACGTCTCTTTTCTAGCACCGATCACATTTCTTGGCTTGTTTTTGGTAAAGTCGGTGTGTCATTAGTTTGAAATAGATTCTCTTTTCGTGTTTTTCATTTTCTTGAGAATCGACTGCCTTGAAACTTTTTCATTGAAGTGTTTTATGAGAAATTAATTTTGTCATTTCATGAAAAGTACAAAATTCTAGTTTGCTACATCAATATGTTATGGTAGTTAGCGTCATTGAAGACTAGGATTGCCTTGGCATTTGAAAATAAAAAAGAATTATGTTTTATTTTGAAAGGACTGTTCAAGTGTACTTGTTAGGAAATTAGGAATTGGAATGTATCTTTCATTAGTTTATTTTCTCGAAAAGTGAAGCAGTGAAAAATCATTTTGCTTTCGGTTGCTTGTTTGTTTGCATTTGATTATGTTTTCTACCCTCTCTAGTGTAGACAATTCATCGAGTTGAAAGGGTCTTGTCTCATTTAATTGCATTTAGATCTTTTCGAGTCACATCGCTAAGGCCTGAAAAATGAGACATAATTCAAGATCAACTTTAAAATGAACTCAATTAACCTAAGGCGCATTTGAAACCTAACGATCATATCTAGAAGGTCTATGCTAGATACATGTTCTAGCGTCTTTAAACCTAGAATATGTCATTAGCTTCAGCACTAGACAATGCTAGTACGAATTTGTGCTCCCCGTACCGTCAAGTATATAACATGAGACCCCTCTAGGATGCAATCCTTTATCCATAGGAAGTTGAGTCTACCACCTTGCAAACGTGATACACCGAACACAACATTCAGGGAGATTGCTTTCCCGTACTTCTTGGTTCGCCGGGACGTATTCTGTAGTTCAGGGTTGCATGGTAATCCTTTTTACCTAGATCATCTGGAGTATTCATTTGATCTTTTTGAATCATTAAGCTTTAAATATCATTAAAGAGCTTGTCCTTTCGAGCTCGTTTCCAATCGAAAGTGATAGAGTCATCTTTGTTTCTTTCTCAACTCTTAAAACATGAAAGAGCACCAGTTTATTTATGCGTCTTAAAAAATTGATTTCCCTCGATCTTATAACATCTTGTTAGTCTTTTCTAGACCAAATCATGAGTTTCTCCTAAAGTAAATTTTAAAGCCTTGAATTTTATCTCTCTTTTCCTCTTAACTTTGACAAGGTCATCGTGGTTGAACCATCAGGTTCACCTAGTTCCTCTTCCTCTCCTCCATCTGAAAGATTGTCTGAGGAGATATTTCCTAAATTACCAGAGTCACTTGAGGACCAAGGTTTTGAACTCATAATAATTCTAAGCATTCAACCTTTTTCATCTCGTCCTTCACCTACTTCAGATACTAGGTCACTTGTTGATATTGGACCAGAATCTCCAGACAATCCTGTCTAGACTCCTAACAGTTCACCGACTATTGATGGTCAACTTGGACTGGTTATATATCATCTGAATCCTTTGTTTGACCCTATTGTGATATCACCACAACATCCGTAAAGTCCATACGATCAATGGGCTTTCCTTTGGAATTATCCCCTTGTACATCTTTGGTTGTTCATCGTCGTTTGTTCCCAGCTATGGAACCCGAAGGCGATGCTCAAGTTACCTCTTCAGATCGATAGGAAGTTTCTACTCCACACACTGCCGAAGAGGAAGATCATCAATTTCCTCCAGAAGGTTTCCCCTATACGGGGAGCATTCCCATTAGTGTGTATCGAGATTTTCCACCTAACTATGTGACTTTAGCACAATTGGTCTCAGGTACACCTAGTGCCTCATCCCTTTATCACAACCTTGTTTGGGTGTCTGGCGCCATGCCTACTACAGGTCCATTCATTGCAAATCTGACCTCACAGCAAGCCATTACCTTAGTCCTCGTGCAACCCACCATTCCGATCCCTCTTGTCTCGTTCGTCCCAGTTACCCGTACAGTTCAATTGACGATCTCAAAGAATGTTACTGTCAGTTCTTCGATGCTTCCAGTAAGTGGACAAGTTGTGCCACCACTTGGGGGGCAAAATATGAGTGTTTCTATGATGTCAGGAACCACCAATGTGAGTAGCTCACAGGCTCACATGGTTGGCATGAACCAACCTTCTTTTGGTGTTATCCAAAACCCTGTTGGTCCCACTGGATTGAGCAATGTCTAGTACCAATTGGTCCAGAATCCCATTGGTCCATCTGGGTCAAGAAATTTCTAGTATTGGTAGCCTTATAAGGCTAAGGTTCAATACCAAACTCCTTACATTTGATATGGTTCTCAAGGAATGGTCAATCTACCTTACCTCCTTCACTCTAGACAGTACGTTCAATGTGGCCCATCCACTTTTCAGGGTGGCTATGGCCAGATTCAGTTCAGAAATTTTCTGGGAACTGTTCAAGTACCCTTGCAGTAGCAAGGACAACCTCTACAGCAACAAGGGAAACCTTTGTTGCAGCAAGGGCCATCCACTCAACAGTAAGGGCAGATGATACCACAGCAAGTTCCACTGCAACAACCGCAGAGGCAACCCTCACAACATTTGCAACAACCCATGTAGCAGCAGATGTAGTATGCTCAGCAAACCTCCCAGCCTATGTCTTCACAGGGCCAACCTCTGCAGCCGTAGGGATAGCCTTTGTAGTCGAAAGGTCAATGCTTGCAGCAGTAGGGCCAACCCGGGAAGAAGCAACCCTTATATACATATCAACAAGGTCAAACCTTGCAAGGACAAGACCAGATTCAATTCCTGCAATAGTAGGCCCAAAATCCTTTTGCCTAGCGGAAATAAGTACAGAATACCTATGTCCATGGGTAGCAGATCCAAAATCCCTATGTCTAGGGGCAACAAGTGCACAATCCTTATGTCCAAGCACAATAGGTCCAAAATCCTCTTGTTCAAGGGCAACAGGTTCAAAACCCATATGTTTAGGGACAACGGGTGCAACATCCATATGTCCCAGGTCAACAGGCTCAACAACCTCTTAACTCATATGTTTCTTATCAACAACCTATGACTGGATGGTTCCAAGGTGTTCAAGGTCAAAATCCTCCCTACAGCCAAGGTAATCTAGAGTGGGTGCATAATCAACTTCCGTATGGCTAGAACCCTCCGCTATGGGGCCAAAATCCTTACCAGCAAGGATGGGCTCCTCCAGTTGGACCCACTTATCAACCTCCAATGCCTTTCAATACTCAATTGTCGTTCTTGGCCACACTAGAGTTGCCATATGTGTCTCAATTCACAAATGATCCAATTCTTCATTCACTATACTGGCCTCCAGTTTCGTAGTTTGAATTCCTACATTGATGATTCTATTTGTCTCCATATTTTCCAACAAACCCTCATAGGTGCTGCAGCCAAGTGGTACATCGAGCTTCCTCGAAGTACTTACCATGACTTCAACTCTTTAGCCATGGCTTTCCTCACTCATTTCCAGTTGTCAGTTCACTATGAAACTGGCACCTATTTTCTTAGATCGCTTAAGCAAGATATTGTGACACACATCTCCGATCACATCCATGAATGGAGATGTAGACGTCGCATAATCAGATTCGCGATTGTTGATCAATTGCTCACCGAATGGTTTACGAAGTCATTCGTCGCTCCAATTTCTCGCGATATAGCTATGGGTTGATGTGTTACTGAAGAACAAGCCATTGCTCATGCCCAATACTTAGATCTTGTTTATTTTTCTGTCTAGCACTTTGTATGAGTTATTAACTGATGCTCCGCATCCATCATCTGATCCCATGGCATCGAAGTCACAGGCTACAACTCCTGTTGATGGAGTAATTAGTTCAGTGTATCAAACCCCTGCCCTATCTTCTTCCAAAGAGAAGTCGGTCTCAAACACTTGTTATCGGGAAATCTAGTGTCTATGAAGAGTTGCTAGTCCCACTAAGGTGGGTAGCTATCTTAGAAACAAACATATTAATGTTACTTTTGCTTTCCTTTATGGGAAGTAGATAGGGGAGGATAAAATAATACCAACCTTGATCTTTTGCTTGGTTCTCCGCTTGTTCCTTCTCCTCTTTGAGAGATGTTTGCCGTTCTTCCCTTGACCACTCTGCTTCAAAGAGTACCTGTAAAGTCAAGGCAACATAATACCTTCAAAGTGTAGAGATCTACAATCATAAACAATATAGGACCATATATATATTGAATACATACATGCATATATTAGCTAACATACAAGAATGTGGAGGAAAACTCGAATAGCTTTATTGATATAGAGGTTAGAAGAGAGAGGAAAACTCGAATAGATTTATTGTTATAGACATTTTTGGGAACTGCACCCCAATCATAAATGTCCATAAACTGAGGGCTCCTAAGTCCCTAAAAGTTTTTCTTCACTACCTAAAGGAACAAGCTCAGCTGATTACATCATCTCCCGGAAGTTATCCACAGAAAAATACTCATAAATGGTCAAAACTGGACCATACTGAATGCCCAGTACAAAGGGTGCAATTCATATCACCTTCCTAGTGTAAAGGGTGCGATTCATACTAGATGGCCCCTCTGTAGGGTGCGATGGGCGAGAATGGACAAATGGCAGGGATAGTTTGCGAGGTGGAAGATCATAGAACCTTCCAGAAACTTCCCCTTTGACACTTGCCTCTCTGATTTCAACCAGGGATGAGTAAAAGATTATCAATCTCCAAGTGAAATCAAGAACTATCAGAGAGAGGACACTAATCAAAATCCCAAAATCTAACTCACCCCCCTACAATCATCTATATATGGATCCCTCATCACAGAGATCCAGAGGCTGGAATCTTGTATCTTGTAGAGAAGTGTTGTTGATTTTCTAGTGTAACATCATAGTGTTGGGTGATCTAAGCTTTACTTGAGGTGAAGAAGGGCTTTCTTGCTGGAGGATGATGCTGGGTCAGAACAATTGGTTGTAATCCTCTTGCTATTCTTGATATTAATTAAACTATTCAAGTTATCTCCTCCACATTAAAGTATGTTTGATTGTATATGCATTGTGTGTGGTTAATATACATATCTGGTCCTATGTTGTTTTATGAATATAGATCTCTGTTCTTCATAGTATTATGTTTCTTTGATTCCACAGTGCTCTCTGAAGCTGTGTAGACAAAGAAGGAGCGGCAAAGATCTACGAGAAGGAGAGGAACCGAGCAAGGAACCAAGCGCAAGACAAAGGTTGGTGTCCTTCACTCCCTCTTGTAATTTTTCATAAAGGAAAATGAAAGTAGTTTTAACTTGTTTGTTTCTAAGATAGCTACCAGTCTTAGTGGGAATAGCAGCTCTAAGTGGACACTATTCCTGGTAACAAAATGGCGACTCCACTGGGGAGCGAATAGATTGTTTGTTAGTCTATTATTGTTTGTTTTATAAACTTACACATGGAGCCTGAAGTCAAGCCAACTAGCCTTCAAGCTGCATTTGCTATGCAAGTGAAAAGTAGATCAATGCTACTTCAGTCTATCTTTGGGTTTTGTTTATAAATTGAACAATCGATCTGCAAACACTCTAATTGCCCTAAGTGGTGGCTCTAGTAACCTCCTTAGATCAACCCCTGTGATTTATATTTACTAAACATCACTTACCTAGCCTAAATCCCTGAACTAAACTGCAAATTGTGATCAAAGATTGGATAAAAGTCTCGCACTGGTATCATCACACCCTCCCTTCAAGGCAGTTTGTATGCATCACACTTCCCGTGTGCAGTAGGTGCATTGCATACTGGATTCCCTTTGTGACAGGTGCGATGGTCAGGGAAGGTTAACTTTACCTTCAGACTTTGGTTTTTCTTCACTCTTTTCATTTCTATTAAGGAGTTTTGCTGTTTGTGGTTAGTATATCTCTGTGGAAAACCTCTTCTCTTCCATCATTCTGCCTCCGTTGTGCAAAGAACTGTAAGTGTTTTTTATGTATTTTGCGCCATTTCCAGTTCTCTTTTAAAAAGAAGTAGCGTAATCAGACTATCATTTCTTGATCTGGAAGTGTCGCAAGTGTCGTTTTCAGTCATAGAAGAGAATCCCATTGTTCTTGATAGTCGATTGTACTGTTACTCTTGTATGTGATTTGAATTAGCGGTTTTTCAAGTGTCGAAAACAATTTTCATTTTGAAATCGCAAAGTGTCATCCTTATCTTCATTTCATTTTGAAAAAGAAATTTGTTAGTATTATCGCTTTGGAAAATAATTCAAATTTTCACTTAGCGTTCTTCTTGTCAATCATACATTACGAAGGCTGAAAACAAATACATGCATGTGAATTTGCATTTAGACTGCTTGTTTTGATTTAGGACAATGCATTTAGTGCATGCTCTGTGCTCTTTGTTGAAAGACCCTCAATTCTCTTTCCTTAGTAGCTAGGATGTTTATTGCCAAATGAAGATTAAACATTTGTTTATCATCTTAGACTGCATTTTAGGAATTGTATACACATCACGCGGTGAACTTGAAAGGAAATTTTTTAAACAAGGTCAACTATAAAATAAATTTAATGAATCTAAAAACACTTTGGAACCTAACGCACAACATCTAGAAGTCTAGGCTAGAGATGTATTTTGGCGTCATAAAACCTGGTAACTGTTGTTTTCATTGTTGGTTGGCTGATTCCTCCACTTTGAGACGACAAGTGCCAGTACAGACTTGTGCTCCCGCGTATCGTCAAGTATATATTGGGAGACCACAATAGGTTGTATCCTTTATCCTTAGGAAGCCGTGTCTGTCACCCTATCGATTGCAATGCACTGAACACAACATTTGGGAAGATTCACTGCCATACCATAAAAATTATTCTATAGTTTTGCGATTGGTTTGGTAATCCCTTTGCCTAGATTTCCAAAGAATTCTCTTTCATTCCTTTTCAAACTCCTTAAAGGAAAAGGTCCATCTGAGCACTTGTCACTTCAAGCTCATTAAAAATCGAAGGCAATTAGAGTCATCTTTTGTTTTTTCTCGACTCTTAAAAATTGAAAAAACGAGTTGTGTCAAAGCGTCTAAAATTTATTTTAATCGGAATAACATCACAAGTTCCCTCGTTGGTCTTTAGGTTGAGAAAAATGGAGTCTAACAACCAAGGATTTCCCCTTGGAGGAAATCCTAGTCCTTTCTCCTCTTGGGGAGATGTTGGTGCACCCCATATGGCCACATTGTCACTTCCAGGGTTGATGATTGGTTTGCCCATATGGCTCTTCTCTACCTCTGTCATTCAAAATACCGTAATTCTTGAACAGTTAAGTCAGTAACTAGGTGAAGCTAGAGTTACCCCCCAACCTTCCACTTCATCTGTTTATCCCTCTCCTCCTTCCTCTTCGCTTGATGAAGCTGGTAAAGAAAAGATCAAGTAACTGAGAAGAAGAAGAAGTGGAAAGCGAAAAAGGAAAAGAAGAAGAAGGAGCCAAAAGCAAAAGGGGGAAACCATGTGTCATCTAGCGAAAATCCTCACACTACACCATCTAAACCTAAATCTCCATGTGTCATTTGCAAAGGAGATCACTATCATCGAGATTGTCCTTGCATCCCTCGGATCTTAAGGGACTGGTCTCCTCGTTTGCACAATCCAATGTCGTCAACATCTGATGATCATGTTGATAGTACACTATCAACCAGTGAAAGCAAAGTATCTGGAGAAAAAAGGAATCGCAAATTTCCTAGTAAACTGTGTGAAGGTGATCATGCCGTCCACTGTTTTCCCTTCCTAGACGAAGCCAAAATAGTTTTGGATGACAGTCCTGCTTCACCGCTACAACTCCCTCCTGGATATAAGAAACTCTTGCCGAGTCCACCACTGGTTGAAAATCCAACCGACACGCCATTGTGGTTGGTCAAAGTGTCTATCATTGAAAATGAACCCTCTAAAACCATACCTGATGAAAGTCAAAAGGTCGAGGCGACAGTTGACCCGGTCTTGCCTTCAAAGGGATCATCTTCAAGTGATACCGTCACTCAAGAGAAAGAGAACGACACCGTTCAAATTCTTTTCATAAACACAGACTCTGATAAACTTGGGGGCAGTCTACTCGTTCCTTTACCATAAGAAGGAAGTTCATCAGAGTCGTATCCGGCCGTCTATTCAGTCCCACCTCCAAGAAACCTAGTCGTTTCCTTCGACTGGAATCTACTAGGCAGACCCTGTTTACCAGCTAGTGTACCATTCCAAATCATTATACAAGCTTACAGAATGGTCATGGATGGTACCATCATAGATGAAGGGGCTTCTGTAAGTATCATTTCCTCAACTTCTTGGAAAGCGCTTGGTTCGCCATCGCTTCTGCCTGAAATGAGAAATTTGACAGGCTTTGACAAAGGAATTAGTCGACCATTAGGGATCCTTCCAAATGTGCCCATTACTTTGAGAAGGAAAACCATTCACATGAACATGATGGTTGTCCAAGGACCCCTATATTATAATCTACTCCTTGGGCGTGACTATATTTATTGCATGAGAGCCGTCGTCTCCTCACTCTTTAGAGTAATGTGTTTTCCGCATGAAGGCAGAGTGGTCAAGCTCGTAGACCAGCTATCATTCCCCGGTTCACACATAGAAAATAGTCAAATTCCATCCCTAAATGGCCTTTTCATGCAAGGAATGTCTCATCAATCTCTCATCCATCCACTTGATGAGCGCGAGTGATTCCGGAGGATATGGCTGAAACCCAGGGGGCATGCACCCTGGCCTGCTTCGGTAGGGAAACTCTAGGTATAAAGTAGGTTTCTGCGAAGGAAAATGACTGGTCCGGCACCCTTCCTTACAGGAAAAGGGAGTTAGACCAGAATAAGATTCCCTCGTAAAGGTTAGGAGGTTGGGATTTAGAACCACCCTGGTCCACATGGACTAAGCCAGGAAGTGTTTCTATCTGCAACGTGGATGGAAACTATCTTGCAAAAGTAAGAGCTTCTATATGGTAACCTAGAAATGTTTCATTATACCTGGGGGCATGCAAACCTTTTTGCATGCAAGCGAAGAGCGACCATTTATTTTTTAAATTTGTAGGTCCTCTAACCCTTTAAACTTGTAGGATTGGTCGTTCCTAGCTTGCATAAAGAAAGGATCCAGGGCAAAGCTTTAAAAGGTGCAAGCTTAATAAAAAATGGCATCTTAGATGATATATCCTTATTATATGACTGGCACGAGCAGTTTTAACGCGGAATTCAAGCTCGTTAAAAAATAAACATAAGTAATGAGCAAATGTTTCCCCCAGAGTTTAAGCTCATTAAAAATGAACCGATCCCCGGTAAATAACCATTGTGAATGCATTATCATCAGCTTTTGAGCCTTGGTCGTGTTCTCATCATCACCTCCACTCTGTTTCAGCTGATCATTCACCTCCATTTGATTGTTTACCTCTTTCGAGGAACATCTGCGAAGAGTGATTCTGTTAGCCATCCTTGTGACACTGTTGTGATTGGAAAATTCCAAACCTTACCTGGAATCAGCCGCTACTCGAAATCATCACTCGTTCCTTGGAAAACGAGTCTCCTTTAAGGTATTTTCAACTGACTCATAAAATATGAAAATATTGCCAAGCGATTAGCCTCTCCGGCTCGTTAAAGTCATCAGAAGTGCTATCCCTCCTCTAGATTTTAATCTTTTTGGACTTGAGGGATTATTACACAAAAAATCGAGCGCTTGTCTTGTTCGGCTCGTTAAAACTATCGAAAATTCATCCCTTTCATATTATTTTATGCTTTTTTAGACTTAAGGGATTATATGACGAAAAAGGATCATTGGAGTTTCCTTTCTGTCCCTTTCAGACTCTCTAAAATTCAAAAGGACCGATTTATCTTCGTCGTTAAACTTGTTAAAACCTAATAGTGACAAACTTGTCCAAATGGACGAGAACGAGTTTCACTGTCGCTAGGCTCATTAAAACATAGTGACAAGTTCACCCGAAGGGAGAATTATAGAACAAGCATATGTTATCCTCCTCAATCTTGACAAAAATAAAGAGGTACTAGTCAGTAATGACTGGGGAAAATTGGGAAGAAAACTTGAAGAAACTTTATTGGTAGCATGTCACTCTTGAACATGACACTTTCTCTCCGCATGCGAGTCGAGTTGGGTTGTTCTGTTCACTGGTCATATCGCCATTGGTCCATCACACCATCCATCTTTGGGGTTAACGCTACCAATCCATCGTCAGTGTCACCGATATGTTCAAGAGAAGTCACTCAGAGAATTCACCTGTGTCCCATTCATTGCAATACTTTCACGCTCCAACCTTTCATGATCGCCACCCTGAACCTTGTATCATCAGATCGTTTTCACCTCCAAAATCATTTGATCCGTTCCATGTCATAGATGTGCGATTCATTAAGTCCCTCCTATGATGAGTCACCTCTTGTCAACATCAGCTCAATTATCCAAGAAGTTGACTTAGGAACAACCCATTTCAGAACTTTGAAGCTTGCATGCCTCAATGGCAAGTTTCTCACTTTCGGCGACAGGTTTAGATCAATGACATTCGACCGAAAGATTTTGCGTGGTGTTCGACGCCAAGTCCCTTTTTCACACCACGTGAATTATACTGTAGTACCTTGAGGATCATTGACATTATTGGTGACTCCTCTCGTGCTTGTTAACAGCTTACATCATTGGCTGGTAATCAGGCGATGTCTTTCCATGTTCGACTCCAGAACATTTTTCACATGGATCGACTTGTACTCCGAGTGAAGATGAAACGAGTTTTGAAGACCCTGATCTAGTTTCATCCATTCGGGCTGCGATATATTCAGGAATATAAAGACATCAAATGTACATCATTGCCGAACAGATGATCATCCAAATCAAAGGATGATGACTCCGTCTGAATCATCAATCTGCTACACAGACGATTGTTTTCCCTATATACATGAAAGTGAATTTATAAATCTGAGCATGGGAATGCCCGCCTCAGCTAGATCATGAAAAATATTATGAAGATAATGTATTGTATTGTATCTTATTATAAGTCACCTTCCAGCTCGAAAAAACTTCGGATCCTCATGGTAAAGCATTTCACCCGACATCAAAATATTAACGACCTCATGCTTTAGGGGGCAACTGTTATAGACACTTTTGGGCACTGCACCCCAATCATAAATGTCCATAAACTGAGGGCTCCTAATTCCCTAAAAGTGTTGCTTCACTACCTAAAGGAACAACGTCAACTGATTACATCATCTCCCAGAAGTTCTCCACAGAAAACTGCTCAAAAATGGTCAAAACTGGACCATACTGAATGCCCAGTGCAGAGGGTGAGATGCATATCACCTTCCTAGTGTAAAGGGTGTGATGCATACTGGATGGCCCCTCTATAGGGTGTGATGGGCGAGAATGGACAAATGGTAGGGACAGTTTGTGAGGTGGAAGATCATAGAACCTTCCAGAAACTTCCCCTCTGACACTTGCCTCTCTGATTTTGACCAGGGATGAGTAAGAGATCATCAATCTCCAAGTGGAATCAAGAACTATCAGAGAGAGGATACTAATCAAAATCCCAGAAGCCGACTCACCCCCCTACAATCATCTATATATGGATCCCTCGTCACAGAGATCCAGAGGCTGGAATCTTGTATCTTGTAGAGAAGTGCTGTTGGTTTTCTGGTGTAACATCATAGTGTTGGGTGATCTAAGCTTTACTTGAGGTGAAGAAGGGCTTTCTTGTTGGAGGATTATGCTGGGTTAGAACGATTGGTTGTAATCCTCTTGCTATTCTTGATATTAATAAATCTATTCAAGTTTTCCTCCACATTCGTGTATGTTTGATTGTATATGCATTTGTGTGGTTAATACATATCTGGTCATGTGTTGTTTA
>APFE031742065.1:3184-17523 GCA_000404065.3 Pinus taeda | reverse complement strand
CTACTTTGCACTTGCATAGCAAATGTAGTTCGAAGGCTAGCTGGCTTGACTTCAGGCTCCGTCTGTAAGTTTATAAAGTAAACAAATATAGACAAGCGAACAAACTAGTCGCTCCCCAGTGGAGTCGCCATTTTTTTATCAAGAAATCTAGTGTCTATGTAGAGCTGCTAGTCCCACTAAGATGGGTAGCTATCTTAGAATCAAACAGATGAAAATTACTTTCACTTTCCTTTATGAGAAGTAGATAGGAGAGGAGCAAAGAATACCAACCTTGATCTTTTTCTTGCTTCCCCGCTTATTCCTTCTCCTCTTTGAGAGATGTTTACCATTCTTCCCTTGACCACTCTTCTTCAAAGAGTATCTGTAAAGTCAAGACCGCATAGTACCTTCAAAGTGCAGATATCTAAAATCATAAACAATATAGGACCAAATATATATTGACCACATACATGCATATATCAACTAACATACAAGAATGTGGAGGAAAACTAGAATAGCTTTATTGATATAGAGGTTAGAAGAGAGGATTACAACCCATTGATCTGACCCAGTGTCATCCTCCCAGCATGAAGGCCATTCTTCACCTCATGAAAAGCTTAGATCACCCAACACTATGATATTGCACTAGGAAACCAACAACACTTCCTTACAAGATACAAGATTCCATCCTTTGGATCTCTAGGATGAAGTATCCATATATAGATGATTGCATGGGGTGAGTCAGCGTCTGGGATTTTTATTAGTGTCCTCTCTCTAATAGTTCTTGATTCCACTTGGAGATTGATGATCTCTTACTCATCCTTGGGCGAATTCAGAGAGGCAAGTGTCACAGGAGAAGTTTATGGAAGATTCCATGATCATCCACCTTGCAAAATGTCTCTGCAATTTGTCTACTCTCACCCATCACACCCTAAAGAAGGGCTTTCCAGTATGCATCACACTTTTTACACTGATCAGGTGAGATGCATCGCACCCTCTGCACTAGGAAGTTTGTATGGTCCATTTTTGACCAGTTCTGAGCAGTTTTCTGTGGAGAACTTCTGGGAGATGATGTAATCAACTGACCTTGTTTCTTTAGGGCATGAAGCAACACTTTTAGGGACTTATAAGCCCTTGGTTTATGGAGATATGTGATTGGGGTTGCAATGCCCAAATAATTCTATAACAACACTGCTTCCAATAGTTCCTCCCAAAATCCACCTGGTCCTGGTAAAATCTCAGAGGTCTACATTGTCCAATCTACCATAGTGGACAAATCCTCGAAATGTAAGAAGAAAGGAAAAGGCAAGGGTAAATTCGATGCCCCAAAATAGGGTCCTCCTAAGTCGTCTGCTAGTGATTCTTCACAATGGTAGCCTATGTATATGTGCCTCATTTGTGAGGAGGATCACTATACTAAGGATTGTCCTCGACGGTCTAAAGTTAGTCGTTTGCTCAAAGGGACCCTAGTTGTCCTGAAAGAGCAATTTCCATCTCAGTAGACTCAACTGGTAGACCAACCTCAATCATCTTCTTCCTTAGGATATCAAGTGTTCATGATGAGTACACTTATTAATGTGGCTACTAGATCAAAATATTATCAGACTCTTGCTCTGACAATTAGGAAAGAGAAAGAAGCCACCCATTCTTCTTTTGCCTCGAGTTCTATCCCTCTTCATATCAAGCACCCCAACCCTGATTCCGCCATTAGACTACCCTCTCGAGGTGTGCTAAGGAAATCCTCGTATAATCCCAACGCTCGAGCCGCTCAGCACTATAATATTTTTGAGGATTTGGCTCAGGTGCCATCAACTATGTCAGCTTTTGAGGCATTCCAAAGTTTTTTGTCTCGTTGGAAATCCTTGCTGTCACCTATTAGGGGTATTGATCCTACCAATTTCAATTTGATATGTTTTGATCTAGAGAACCACGTTCCACGACTACCTCATCAGATTGCCTTTCTCATTCAGGTAATCATCAATGAGAAGACCTTTCATAGGACCATCATCGATGAAGGTGCTTCTACCTGCATCATGTCAGTCACTTGTTGGAAGGAAATTGGTTCTCCTACTTTGAAGCAATCCAATAACACTTTGGAAGCTTTTGACAGGTTGGATTCGTGACCTTTCAGTCTCTTACCCAACCTTGCCATTACTTTGGAGGGCAAGACAATACACATCAAGGTAGAGATTCTTGACGCTAATCTCAATTATAATCTTCTACTCGATCGGAGCTGGACCCATGACATGCATGTTGTAGCCTCCTCCCTATTCCACATGATTCATTTTCCTTATCAATGGAAGAACGCCACATTTGACCAACTTTCCTTCTTTGCCTCTTCCTCCTCGAATGGAAATGTTCAGTATGTCAAGAAAACTGGTGCTCCTTATGAGAATGTGGGGGCAAATATTTTTAAATATTCTACCTTGTTGGGAATTTTTGCGCTCCCACCTCCCCATGTTGCCTCTATCAACATGATCTCAATCAAATCTGATCCTTCGGTCATACCTTCACTAGATCTTCTTGATAGATTAGGCGAGGTTATGCCACTTAGTCTTACCGAAATCAATTATGTGGAAATTGTTTCGGCCTAAAGCTCCGTATCTTTTGATTTTCCTGTTTCGAGTGCTTCTCTCGATATGTATTCTCAATCCCCATGGATTGGTGCTTCGGAATCTCCTGATCCCTTAGCTGAGACTTTTCTTGTTGACAAGAGTATCATGGAAGTAATGTCTCTTAAGGAACCACCATGGAATGATAGTCATCATTGTTCCTCGTTCCTGCCTCACCCGGCAGTCATGTCTATGTGTCTTAAGACGTTCTCTTCTCCACTACCTATTGACATGTCGGTTTATCCTAACATGGTCAAGCTCTTTCAACTGAGGGCCCCTTTATCTTTTCATGGATTCTGGCTCTCTCTCCCTCCTCGAGTTATTACCAATTTCCCATTATTGCAATGGGGATATCATCTCACTCGTAACCCTACCTCCCACGGGGGCCATGGGGGCAATGTCTTATATAAGTTCTACTCTATTATTTGGCCGAGTCGATGCCTACTCATCATGTCAAAAATAAAACTCCAGTGTTCATCTGTGTTGATTAATTGCTCGAGTCCAAACATGGACTCTCTCAAAAATACCATGCTTAGGTCATCTTTCATGGTTACTTATGTACATTAGTGTGTCATTCATTTTTGTGCAGTGTGGCTTGGTCTGTTAACTTTCAAACAAATTTCCTATTTACTATTTTTTCCTTGCTTTATAGATGTCTATGACTCCTCACATTGGTTTCACTAATGGTGCTTGCCATAGTACCCGGAATCTATCCTCCATGGCATGGGTGATTTATAACCCTCATGGTGAGTTGGTTGATCTTCAAGGCATTTTTTTAGGTCGCACAACTAATAACTTTGTTGAATACAATGCAATCATCGAATTGTTGTCAGAAACCATCACTCTTAACATTTGGGAATTGGTTGTCAACCTGGATTCACAGCTTGTTGTCCTTCAAATAAATGGGCAATATTCCGTCTGAAACCCTCAGATATTGAGAATGTATCTACGCATTCATCTACTAGAAAGACATCTTGATTACATTACATATCATCATATTCCTAGATGCATGAATACATTGATAGATGCATTAGATAATTATGTGTTGGATAGACATTTATGAAACATGTGGAAAGAAAAAACAAATCATTTGTACCATAGTAGGCAAGAAAATACAACTATATATATATAGTTATATATATATTATATATATATAGATATATATATATATATATATATTATCATATTATATATATATAATATATATATATATATATATATATATATATATATATCTATATATTATCTATATCTATTCTATATCTATATCTATATCTATAATATATATATGTATGGTAATAATGTTTGATACATCAAAACCCCAAAAAATAATATGTGTGTTCAAATAACATCGACGGCTCGCAAGGCTCATATATCTATGGCACACATGCCTCAAAAATGTAAATGTTGGACCTAGGAACTAATCAACATGGTGATCGTGGTAACATGAAACTACTCGTGCAACACAAGTCAACAATCGACAGATCTGGTCCGATACTCCCATTGTACGCCTTTGGTACTGGCGTGGGATGTCTCCCACCTGGGCATACTTTGGGATACCACAAGTCAACCCCTAAAGGTTCCTCATGATTTCCTCCTCGTTGTCACTCCCCTCCTGATAAGGAGCGGAATCAAAATGTTGAGCGATGCACCTGATTATCGGGGACATGCCGACAGGATGCTCTGGTCCAACATTTGCATTAATAAAACAAAATTTTATAAACACACATATATTAAAAACAATAAAAAAAATCACAAAATTAAAAATTGATTTTTTTTACCTTCATCGTCAAAATCCTCCCCATCTGGCAGTGGTATGTCTAGATCTCCGCAGAATTCAGTACTGTTGTATTGCTAGTCCTCCACTACAATCAGTTGTCGTCATATCCATGAAAAGAAGGTGGTCCTGAAGGACATATGCTGGCCCCCAATGATCCTAGGCATCAAATGACCCCAATGGGCCATCCGTGGATCTCGTGGCATCAACGGATCTACCTCAGTTAGCTGGTACTGGAAGAACGACACCCGTTCCAATGAAAAGGTCACTAGTATAGATCTGAAGTAAAATTTCTTCAGATTCCCTGCCTTAGCTTTTGTTAGCTGGCATTTTATATTGATCTTCATGGCTTCCTCCCAATTGAATATTGTCAGTGCTCTGCAGTCGATAACATATAGAAAGTTCGAATTGTTAGTCTTGTGCACTGCTTAGGACCTTGCCACTATGTTGATAGTCAATAGTAGCACTCTTAGTGTCAGATCTCGCATAGTAGCAATCTCAATCTTGCCGCTCTTGGATTTGAGGGCTTCTAGGCAATGTTTGGCAAGTAGCATGGAAATGCTTGCCCTAATCGGTTGTGATGCATATAGGTTGACTGGTTCCCATCTCCGAGACAATCCTGTGATGAAATATATGTCTAAAGTTTCTAACTCCAGCTCTTGGTCACCAATTATGAATATTTGTCGATTTATGTCCTAGAGATTAATCAGGTATCAAAGTAGCTCAGCTTGATCCCACATCCCTGGTGTGAGGAAGAACTTGAGGAGCCCATAGTTCCTCAAGGCATTTAGGCAATTTGGATCATTCATTGCGTGGGTGTCCACATCTTTGTGCTCATGTTCTCTCCAGTCTACCATTTTCAACGATTCTTTCCTGCAAAAACCATGTATTCAAGTCAATAATCATTTTTGACAAGTAAAATTTTGATTTAAACGATGGATTTGAGAGGAAAATGTCTTTTTCCTTGTTCACAACGTTGGTGCACCTGTTTTAAAAACATTTGTGCCGACAGTGCGGTTGGGTGTCTTAATTACCCTCGGCTGGTGTGGTTGTGTGTTTTAATTACCCTCAGACGACATAGTTTGGCGTTTTAATTACCCTAGGGAATTGGCTCTTGCTTGCAACTGGTGACTCAGCGAATGACCTCTCGGATCTCCTGCAATCTGCTCCGGAAAAATTAGTGCAAAAGTGGGTGAAAAGTTTTTTAGAGCAAGGTAAAATGGTAAATGGTAAAAGAATATTTACTTTTCCCTCCTTTTATTTAGTTTTTCATGAAATATTAGGGTTTTTAAAGTATTTTGACCTATTTTGTCTCAAGAATTGGATAATGCACTTTACCTTTTTGCACAACAACAGGTGATGGATGTTCGACGATGATGTCAAGTCATGTTTTAGCTCTTTTCTTGACTCATTAAACTCAAATGAAAATATTTCCGAGTATTTTTCCCTTTTGACTCGTAAAAGAAAATAAAATGGGGGGAATCTGCTTTCAAGCTCTTTTCTGACCCTTTAAACACGAAAAGATAGTTGAGCCCTTATTGTTTAAAACTTGTTAACGGATGTGAAACGTCGTGCACCCAGTATATGTTTACCCCTTTTTTAGGCTAGGATGCACTATTTATGAAAAAGGTACTCCTTGACTGAAATGGTCAAGCGGTTCTCTCAAGTATCATATTCTACCTTTTTGGGCTCGAGAGACACAAATGTATGAAAAGGGACCATGTGGAGTTTTTTTTTTCCGTGTATTTTTAAAATTCTCTAAACATGAAAAAGATACCGAGTTACACCTTTGTCAGACTTGTTAAAATATTAAACAACATCGGATTTGTCACCATGACGAACATGAGCTTCTTCTTCCTAGGCCTCGTTAAACTTACTAAGTTGGATTTGTCCAAAGGATGAACTTATAGTGCAATCATATGCTATCCCCTTCAGGCTTGCAATAAAAAATAATTAGGGTACCTGCTAGGAATGGTGGGGCAAAATTTGGAAATCTAATCAGTTGTGTCAACAACTCACTCTTCAACATGACACTTTCTGCTTCGTGTCAGGATGGGATATCCTCCTCTTTTTTCGTTGACCTTCTTGGGTTGGGCCATTCATTTTTGCCTTCCGTTTGATCTCTGCCACATCATCATGACCACCGATCCTATGGATCCAAAAGCTTCCAAAATTCTAGTCGTGTCGCTAATATGTTCAAGAGTTGTCCTTTTGCAGTTACACTTACTCCTAATTCTCTGTATCATCCAAAATTATTTTGCATCCCTTTGTCTCATGTTGATGATGTGGGATACATCATGGCCCTCCTTTGACATGGTCGCTTCCTGTCGACTTTAACTCATTATCCAGGAAGTTGTCCAAGAGACTCCCTTCGAGTACCTTAGAGCTTGCATGCCCTAATGGCAAGTTCTTCACACTCGATGACAAGTTCACATCATTGGATTCCGATCGGGTGATTTCACAGGTGTTTGACTACAGTTCCTTTATTCACATTTCGTGAATTGTGCTGATAGTACCTTGAGGACCATTGTCATTATTGGTGGTTTCTTTCACGCTTGTTAACAGTTCACATCATCGGCTGGTAATCAAGCAATTTTCTAGAATGTTCGACGTCAACACATCTGTTCACATGATAGAATTTGTACTTTGATTGATTTGTGTTGGAGTGCAAGACCCTGGGCTCAGATTATAAAAGATCAGGTTGCAAAGTGATGTGACATGGTAATATTGATATACATGTCTCTCTCAGATAGATGACTGCGACCATACCATGAGTTATCATATGTAATCCTTCTCATTATTGGATGGTTGCAACCATACCTTGGTTTTGATATGACCCTCTTTATCAAATGTTTGCACTCATACCTAGATACATTTACATGATCATTCTCTGGATGGATGCATTCATACCACGATTCATGTATCATTTGACAGAGTTTGCAGTTATGTATATGTATATGTACTTGCTTGCAGGTTTTCTGATGATAGACTCTGGTTCCCTACACTGATTCATAAAGCATTTCATATTTGTAGCTCTCTAGTTGTGTGTGAGGTAGAAGTGCAAATTTGGTTTAGTGTGAAGACTAAAGGGAAGAGCCTTAAAAATATCATTGTTGAGGCCATCATGGAATGCTAACGGAAGTGTTTGGGAACCTGGTTTTGTCAGAGGAGAACAACAACGTCAAGACAATGGTTGTAATCTCTTATTGATTTAATATATATGCAACTATCTATTGATTTCCTACATAATGTGTCATCTCACATGTTTATGGCTTAATGCTTCTTGACTTGTTAATTAGGTTGAATTACAATTTTTATATTATCACGGTTGTTGTTTGTTGTTGTTTACTTATTTCAGGTGTTCGAAGAAGGAAACGAGAAATAGCTGAAGCAAGTAAGCAAGGTCATCACCAAATGGGATAAGCGTACTAAGAGGTAGGCCCTCTTAATTAGTTCGAACCTAAGGAAATATTCCATAGAATGTCTTGTGTGTGGCTAGACCCACTGTCAGGGTAGAGGAATTGTTTGCGTCCACACTTAGAATTTTACTTCACCACACTTACCAATAGAAGTGTGGATCACTCCATTATAATATTTTTGTATATGTACTATATTTTCGCTGCAATTCTTCATATGCTTGTGATTATAACCCCTCAAAAGTTACACCAAAGTCTCATTGACTAGTTATGTTTTTCCCATCTATCTATTGATGGAATGTTGTAGACATCTTCAACTTCATGCCCATCTTCTTCCACAATGTATTCTAAAATGAACTAATAAATCTTATGTTCCTATCTAAAATGATGCTCCTTGGTATCCCAAAGTGCACCTAGACCTTTCTCGAGAACAAGTTTGTTGCTTCGTGTTCATTGAGGGTTATTTTCTAGGGCAAGAGAATGCACATCTTACTGAACTTGTCAACTACCACAAACAGGTATTCATGTCCCTTCCTAATTGTTGGTAAACCTCCCATAAAGTCCATGGAAATTCTTTCCCAAAGACATGTGGGTATAGGTAAGGGATGGTATAGACTTTGATTCCTATTACTAGGCTTATTGTTATAACAAAAGATAAATCCTCTTATGAACCTAGCTACATCTTCTTGCATCCTAGGCTAGTACACATACCTATGTAAGATAGCTAGTGTCTTCCCTACACCAAAATTCCCTACAACCTGTTAGTGTCAGTATCTGCATACTTCCATCAGGGATCAAAATTTGCTCTTTGCATTTCCATTTTAGGGGTCCCATACTGAAAATTGTACATCATTTCATTAGATCATGCCAAACTAATCCATTGATGGTTGTCTTCTCTTTTGAAAATCCAATTTCTCCCTCATAGAGTATACTTGCTGACCCTTCTTCAGGTTGTCTTTAGTCATGGTTTCATGGTCAATTTGCAATCATGCCTTCATTTAGGTCATTTGGCATGTTTTTATTAGGTCATAGGGCATGTCTTCATTAGGTCTTAGGGTTTCATCACCAAGGTCAAGATGACTAATTTAAAAGTGTAAATAGAGGTCAGCAAGGGTATGAGGATGATAAATAAGTCAAACATGATGGTTTGTAGGTCATAGCCACTGAAT
Source organism: Pinus taeda (assembly GCA_000404065.3). Taxonomy (NCBI): domain Eukaryota; kingdom Viridiplantae; phylum Streptophyta; class Pinopsida; order Pinales; family Pinaceae; genus Pinus; species Pinus taeda. The sequence continues at coordinate 8,570 of APFE031742065.1, read as the reverse complement.
AATTATCTTTTAGCCTAATGTAATTTTCACCTCAAAAACATGTTTTTGAGGTGAAAACAGAGTATTTTTTAGTTAATTTGTATTTATTATGTAATTGTAAGTCACAATATGTAATAAATGATCCAGATCATCTCTCCTTGCTACAAGACAAAGAAACACTGCAAATATCAGTTCAAGTTGAGCATTATCCACTTGCAAAGAGACAAAGAATAAAAGGCATTAAAACAGAGTCTTGAAGAAGGACAAGAAACATTAGAAAGTGGCTTTTTCAAGTGAAAAATCAAAATATACTCCTATTTAAGCTCTCACATTTCGTTTTCAAGTTCATCATTCTCATTTGGCAAGCAAGGAGTCCAAAAGTGAGAAGAATATGCAAGCTTGAGTGAGTTTTTGGCGAAGGAGGGTGGTGCTACGCTTCTGGAGTAGTTGAGGAGTGGCATTGTGCATTGGTAGAGTGGTGCTGCACGTTTGAGGTAGGTAGGGTTGGCGCTGTGTGTTGAGACTCCAGTGCTACGCATTGAGGCCCGGTGTTGCACATCTAGAAAATTTTGTAGTGTTAATTACACTGGCACTGCGCATTGAGCAGAAGGGCCCTTAAGCCCTCAAAACTTCAAGAAACCTCCAAATTGCTCTCTCTTACCTTCATTGCAAGTAAGTAGACCTCCTTTTCTGTATTTTTAGTTTGCATATTAACATCATAAGGATCATTCTCCATGATAAATATGAAACCCTAAAAATCTCCCTAGTTATGCCTAAAACCCTAAACCCTCATTGTTCCTCGTATCACCTATCATTACAGGTTTAAACTCTTTCCCTATCCCTATTTCCCTATCCATAGTTCCCTATCCCTTTATCCCTGTCCCTATTCCATAACATCCCTATCCATTTTGATCCCTCTTCCCAAAGGGTAATTTCTCAAACAAGACAAGCCCTCCCTTTCATTTTTATCATTCCTACTCCCTCATTCATTTTCTAGCCATAAGCTCATATCCCATCCCCTCACTCCTAAAAACACTTTCACTCATCCCCTTCACATAACCTCAATTGCAAACATGGACAAAGAATACCGAGACTATGAGGAGGAGGAAACACAGGCAGTGACACCTCAACAGATAGAGTTAGGAAGCAAAGAAAACCACACAAGGGAGGAAAAATTATTAGAGAAGAACCATCAAACCTTAGGGAATTGCAGGCGTCTCAATTGGTTGTCACATGTTTTAGATATCTTGGCTGCTATCAGTTTTGTGAGCAGGTAGAGAGAGTTCAATGCCACCTTGAGTTCATTAAACTTTTTGTAGCCCATCTTCAAGACAACAGGGTGACTCTTGCTGGGGTAACATTCACAATTTCACCTTCCATCATTTCAGATGCCACCAAGATTCCAAATGTAGGGGAGAAGTGGTACAAGGTCTGGGACCTGGATGAGCACTATTATGAGCCTTATATAAAACCCTGGTACAAAAATGAGGTGAAGAGACTTTTTCCTTTTAGATTTCTTGAAGATAAGTATTTCCCCATGATGAAAATCATCATGAAGTACTTCACTTGTGAGGGCAGATTTTCCAGGTTGTACACCTATCACTTCAGGATCGTCATGCATTTTACCAGGGTGAGGATGTTAAACCTCCCTTACTTCTTGTTCAAGAATATTGAGAAGATGTCTCATTTTGTCTAGAAGAAGCCATACTCTCAGCAGATGAGCAATCTCTATCATTATTTCCTGATAAAGATGATTTTTCTTCATCATCTCAGTCTCCTCAACATCTTTTGGGAGACAGTTATTTCTCATGACATCTTCAGGGGTCCTCAAATTCCTCCACCAATGTTTCAAGAAGCAGGGGGACCTCTAGAAGTATTCAGGTGAAAACAAATGAGGAATCCAAGGATATTAGAACTACTGAGGTGCTCGTTTACATGACATATCAGAGGGGCACAAGGAGATTGTTTGCTGCCGATAGGCAAATGCTAGCTCCATAGGATGTGGAAGGGGATTTGCCTTATTCATCAGCACAATAGGTACAGGTGCATCAGTTGTATAAAGGGAAGGAGAATATGTTGGAGGAGAGTTGTGATGATGAGGAGGAAAGAGACTTTGACTTAAAAGAGCATGATGAGCTGGAGCAGTGTTATACTCATCATGGAGTTGAAATCATTGACTTAGAGGCTCATGACGAAGAAACCATAAAGGACATCATGATACAAGAAAAGGAGGATTAAGTACAAGCTTTGGTGGACAATTTGGAGATGGCCAAGTATGTCATCACATATTTGGAGCAAGAAAACAAGCAGTTGAGTGACAAACAAGTCCTCATGGAGATGGAAATGCTCAATGTAAAACGACAAAGTGGCAAAGAGGCACAGGTCACTTTGACTCCTATTAAGAAAAGGATTGAAGAGGATAGAGAAAATTGGCTTGACAGCGTCAACTTGCAACTTGAGAAGCTGTTATAGAAGGCCAATAGGGAAAATCAGATGATCAAACACATGGCCTATCATTACGGGACCCGAAACAAGATTTGCAATATGAGGGTCAAGAAGATGAAAGCTAAGCTAAGGCGAGCTTTGAAAGGCAAAAAGGAGGAGTATAGGCTTAGGATGCTTGTTGAAGCTTCCTTGGATCATCAGGACACTTGATGATGGTGCTTCTCACCAATTTTGGGCAAGTTTAGAAGAAATTTTGTCACTTGAAAATTTTGAAATTCTACACACAGGAAAACTTCCTAAATGCACAGCACCACTGGCACTGCACTTTTCCTATAGGGACCCAATGAAGAAATGGTTTTCATTTTTGGATTCAGAGCGATAAGGAAATGCGCCCTAGAGATTTTCAAAGTTTTTGGGGTAGAACTGGTCCACCAAAAGGTCAAAACAACACCCTAAAAATGACATTTCTGCCACTTTTTGGACACACAAAAGAAGTCTTGGGAGAATCAAGTTTTGAGGGACAAATGAGCTCCAAATGCCGCAATTCTAGGTGTTTTGGAAATTAGACTGAAAACCTTTCCAATGAGCTATTATGAGCTCAATTTGGATGTCAGGAAGGCCTCCAAAAGGGCCCTGAAAGTGGCGCTATGCATTGGGCCAGTGGCGCTGCGCATAGGGCAGATTTTGCTTAGGGTGCCTATTTTTCCCGTTTTTTACTGTGTTCTTGGATTCTCTCTCATGGAGGTTTTTTCAACTTTGTAAATGATGACTTGGCATGTAACTATGATAGATAAATAGTAATAGAGGGTACATTCATTGCTTTAGAAGTCATTTTGAGCTCAAATGAATCAGTTTTTCACTTTGAGAGGCAAGTTGTTGAGATGCCTATATTCCTGTTTCTTGTTCAGTGTTGGTTAGATTAACTCCTCATCTTAGGGATTCGACCCCTAAGAATGGGAGGAGGTTGAATTCATGTCTATATCTTCTTCTTCTTTCTCATTGTAAAGGGTTGGACTCAGCTGGATGCTCAGACCTTGATTGTACACCTTTTGTAAGCAATTTAGCAAGAGATTAATAAGAATTGTAGCTATTTTTAAGGGATCCATGTGGTATGGAGTTTTAGTAAAGTTTCTTCTTTTGTGATCATATGTTAATGTGTTTTATGTATTCCGTTAATCATTTCATTGCTTTTAGTTGAATGTTTTCAAGTTGATAGGTAGAATTCATTATATTAATGCTCTGCCTTGGGAAATCATTCATCATTTCATGTTTTCTGCAGTCTAGGAAGGATCCATGGTTTTCACATGCTCTTCATAGCTTCTCACGAGTTTAAAACATCTCACCCCATCAAGCCCTTGAGTGCTAAAGCCTATGCCTACCTTGCCCCATTGAACACCTTGCAATTCTGACCTAGTTCCCTAGACCTAAACTGTCTAGCTCCTCTTGATCTGGCAAAACCCCTTCAAAAATACAATCAAAACTTCATGCTACTATAACTAGCCTAAAATATTTTTCCTGATCCAGTCATCTTGGCTAAGATCCCTATGGAGATAGCCCTCTCCCGGCCTAGTAGGGCTAGCCACTTGGCTAAGCATGGTTTGTGGTTACCCTGGCATTGCCTTCCTTCAGCTTCAGGTTCAATCCAGGTGATAACACAACCTTAAAGGTATGAGCCTCTTTAATTAGTTGTAATCACTCACTTTTAGGAACATAGATTTTTTCAAGATTCTAGAATATCCCATTTTAGAGATAATAGTCAATTGTGTTATCTTTGTTGTCTACATGAATCTATTTATACAATTGTTGAAACAAATCATTGAAGTCCTCATCCTCTATATATGCATGTTTGTATACATCATGGTGTTGGCATTATGGCATAGGTTTGGAGCTATGGCACAGGTGTTGTCCTTGATGGCAACTCTCTTTGATAACATATCTTAGTTTAGGCACTCAGAGAGAAGAAAAAGACATATACGCAGGCTCATATAAACAAAAACGCGTATACACGCGGGTTATACGTTGACAAAGCGCGTATATGTTGGGGATCATACTTTTGGTCCATGGTAGTTAGTCCTTGGGATTTGAACCTAGGTTTTGGACCATGGTATTGAGAAAGGCCTAAGACTATAAAAGAGGAAGGAGATCACGTGGCAAAGGATCATATGTATTATTATTGAATATCTGATAAAGTGCTAGAACTAGTATATTGGTAATTGGGTTGTGATGCAGACCTGGATTTGAATGAAGGAGGAACCTTAGCGCAAAAGAAGGATAAGATCTATTCATGGGTCATAATCTTTAAGCTTGAATGATAGTATCTTTCTATGATTTTGGTCTGGTAGATGTGGCACTTACTTGATCTATAAGTATGATAATCTGGGTTAATTAGTGATTGAATATATGAAAGAGTGAATTATCCTTTATAGATCTATACACAGGTTCAGTGAAGCGAAGCCGCCTATACACGCAGGTTAAGAGAAGTAAAGAAGCGTATACGCAGTTTCTTCCATACGCAGAAGCGTATGCACGTAGGTTTCAGGCTGTTAAAGTAGCGTATATATTTTGAATTGTGATCTTGCTGCTTTTGTTTATTACTGCTGTGTTCTGGGTTCAGTTTTCTGGTGTATGGTTTCTGGTACTGTGATTTGGGTACAAATATCAGAGAAATATCTACTTGAATTGATGAAAAGGAGTTTGGTTGATGAAGAAATTCTTAATGATTGATTAATGTTCATGGATCTAGTCTGAAAATTTATGAAATGTGGTCCCTGGAAGAAAGAGAAGGTCATAGCCTTCTGTAGGCCAGCACCTACGTACTAGTATCTTGGTTAGTGCAAGAGCTAAAGGGGGTTGTAGCTCCCTTCCAGGAGAAGCTGGAAAACGAGAGAGAGAGTTGTAGCTCTCTGCAGGTTGCAGCCTACGTACTGGTAAAGGACTGCACCAGTACATTGTAAACAGAAGT
>APFE031742060.1:14796-24833 GCA_000404065.3 Pinus taeda | reverse complement strand
TACAAGTGCCATCAGTATTTCAAAAAATCCAGTCATGCACTCCAAGACCAAGCACATACCCATCAAATACCATTTTCTACGTGAACAAGTGCTTGAACAAAAGGTCAAATTGGAATATGCTCCCTCCAAAGAATAGGTTGCTGATATATTCACTAAACCACTACCCAGAGAGACATTTGAATATCTCATACAAAAGCTGGGAGTAGTTTCTACATCATCCTACTATTAAATCCAATTTTTCTAGAGAAAGGTTATTATACGCGTGTCTCATGAAGTATAGTTGTGTACACACACGGGTTTCTATGGGTGAAGAAGTGCATATGTGTTTCAGACAAGAAAAACAGTGGGGCGGGCTCTGATATGGGTGCCTTGAAGGATATTGATGATTAATGTCTATATGCTCTATCTGACTGACAAAGATGCCTTGATCATTGACCTGTTAACAATGCACAGGTAGCACAGGTTTAGGGGTAGCATTATCCTTCACGTACATTTAGCGTTGTTGGCGTTATGGTTACTGAGTCCAACTATGCCTTCAGATATTTATACCATTTGTTGCTCAAGTCATGTAAAAGTCTAGGGTGTGATATGTCTTCTCATACATTTGAATGAGTCCTCTTAGACAAATGATGTAATTTGTATCCCCACTTTACATGGGATGGATGATGTAATATTTCTTGTTTCTGTCATGTATAAACAATTGGTATATCCCCACTTGGTTGGATGGATGAATCAAATTTTGTATTTCCCCATTTGGTTGGGAGATGGATGTATGTTTGCGACATTGGTGATAGGAAGGTCAACCTCACATAGTTGAGTTATAGAGTCATGTTATTCTTTTAGAAAATATTTTTGCAGACTTTGCTTGTGCTCAGGGGGAGCATGGATGGTTTCAATGCATCTCAGCATGTACAAAAGGGGAGCTCAACCAGATAATTCAGCATGTACTGAGGAGCATGAACAGCATAATTTATTTCAAAGGGAGAAAATATCTTGGTCCACCCTTTGCCCTTGATGTCAAAGGGGGAGAGTGACTTGGTGTTGTTGTTGCCATCAAGTCCAAATGGGGAGATTGTTGGCATTATGATATACGTGTTATCCTTGATGGCAACTTACTCAGATGAAAGATCACACTATAGTAGGTTAACAACAAAGAATTACATATCAGATTACAACGAATGAAGAAAGAAAGGTATACGTAGGTTCACCTTGTCCAAGAACCGTATACACGCAGGTTAATAGAAAAAAAGGAGCCTATACCGTATACATACACTTTTAGAAGAGGAAAAGCACGTACATGTTGGAAAACTAAGTTTTTGGTCCAAAGTATTTTGATCCAAGGTATTGGTCCAAGGTATTTGGTCTGAGGTATTGAACCTAGTTATTTGGTCCAAGGTATTGGTCCTAAGTGGTTTTGGTCCATGGTATTGAGAAAGGACTAAAACTATATAAGGAGGAGAAGATCATTGGGACAGGGTGTGCAAGTATTGAATATATGATGAAGTGTGAGATCTACTATGCAGGTTATTGGCTTATGGTGCTTTGCTTGATCTGAACCAAGGTTGAACCTTAGCAGTTGATGAGGGATAAGATCTAATGATGGATCAGGATCTTAAGGCTTAAAATGAATTATCATTATGTGGTTGATCATGTATATTCTAGATCTGAATACTGACACATGTGTTATTTTGTAAATGCTATGATCTGAGTATAACTGAAGTTTGGAATAGCTACAAAATTATGAATTAATATTTGCAGATGTGTACGTTGGTTGGATTTGATAAAAGTGCGTATACATGTTGGTTCGACACATGGAAGTAGCGTATACCTTATGAAGTATGTTTTACTTGTTTCAGTTTACTATTGTAGAGTTTTGGGTTTTGGTTTGGGTTCTGGTGACTATATTCTGGTGATAGTGTTCTAAATGATCAGATTGATTGATTATGATTTGCTACAGTGATGATGGGTTGTCAAAGTGATTGATTGATTCAGTTGTGGTTGATTCAGAAAGTGATAATTGAGTTTCAGTGATTGGTTGATGCAGATGTATTTGATGATTGTATTGCAGTTATGATGTTGTTGATGGGTCTAGTATGAAAATTGAATGAAACGTGGCCTTCAGATTATGGTGTTGTGTTCTAGGAGTATCCATTCTGAAAACTTATGAAACATGGTCCTTGGTAGAAGAGTGGAGTTTTCTATAGGCTGGCACCTATGTACTAGTAAACATATTGGCTAATACAAGAGCTAGGGGGTTGTAGCTCCCTTCTAGTAGTAGCTGGAGAATGAGAGGACATTGTAGCCTTCTATAGGTGGGTTCCTCCGTACTAGTATGAGTCCGCACCAGTACAAGATTGTAAATAGATTTTCTTATTATTAAAATAAGACAAAGATGATAGTAGCAGGTGGTTTTTACCCACATTGGGTTTCCACCTTATATCTTGGTGTTCATGTGTGTTTCTTACGTGTGATGCTTTATTCTTCTTTTACTACACTGTCTAATAAATCTTTAATATACTGGTTAAAGCTCAATACATGATAAACTATGTAAATCAAAAGTTCTCTGCATATACATTGGTTGCTTTAAGTACAGTCACATGTACATGAAAGTTCACTTAGCTGAAGTAGAGTATATAAATCTGTTTGGGAAATAAAATTATTAATCTAATAATACTGATTCACCCCCTTCTCAGTATTATTTCCAATAGAGATGAAGATGGAGGTGGTGTGGGCGGGTGGGGTATTTGTGGGAACCCTTGTCTTATTAACTCAATAGTGCTCTGTAGTGAAGCCTGTGATGCTCCTTTATCATCACTCGGAGGAGGCTCAATCAGTGAGAAATATTCATGGCCTATTCTCCCTATATCCCTGAATAGATTTCCACTTCACGTAGCTCTGAACATCAAGGTAATTTCATAACCCGATTTTCACACAAGAGCATTTTAATCCAAGTATTCAAAGACCATAAATACTTACCTCGTGGTCCCTTGAAGAATCGTTGCTCTTCTTCGTTGTAGCTAACTGAGGTATCGACTGAAAATTATGTCACAAATCCTCCTATGACACGATCAATCCAGTGATAAACAGCATGTGCGATCTTATCTTTAGAGGCTTCCAATCTCCACACTAACTCTGGGGTCCACACTATTGGACCATCATGCCTCCACCTTCCCTGGCTATTTGCCAATTTAGCGATCTACTCGTATAACTTGATCAGGAAAGAACATAAGAAAATGCCGTGTATCTCTATGTACTACCTGTCCAACCACTGTTCTTTCATCAATCACAGATTTTTGTTCTCTTGTGCCATGAATTTTTGGATCTTTCTATCCAACCACTCCTCAATTTCTTTCTTTGTTAGATTCCAGCAATGTGATGTCACACATATCTTTATGCAGATTCTAGTCCTGAAAATGGAACCATTTGTTGGCTTAGTGGGTCCTGACCCAGGTTCAGGGTTGAGTTTGCCAAACAAATCCCTACACTACTGGCCCTTTCAACATTAACCCATGGAGCACACACTGAAGTCTCACCTGAAGTAGTATGGGGCGATGTTGGAACTAAGTTTCCACACCCAGATATGAGCATGATGTCCTTTTGTGCCCTAAACTTGCATTCATGCAAATCAATAAGCCCTTAGGGCTTATCGATATAACTTCCCTTAATCGGGCTCTATACCTCTACAAAGGACTATGACTATCTTTCGTGGACCCTAAACAGGTGAATAAACCACTTACGAGCCTCTGTGATTACTCCTAACTTTGTATTTACCCAGATCGACTTAAGTGTTCAATAACTTTAACATGCAACAAGGTATTCTTCATGTAAAAAATTATTATTACTTGTGTTCATATGATAATGTAAATCAAGTAAAATGACGCACCAGTACAGTAATAGTTCATAAACCCATCACTTATCATAGCATAAACGTGCATTCATTCATAAAAGAAATAGATAGACAAAACACGAGAAATGTTGTAATAAGTTCTTTATTAATACTTTAGTTCTTCTCATAGACTCAAGACTTCTCTGCACACTCACCTGCAGGGGTCCACACACTTCACTGCAGACTCTACTCTAGGCCTTTGTGCACACAACTGTAGAGCCTCTCTTCTACTCTAAGACTTCTTCACTCTGACCCATTACATTCATCTTCATTGATATCTCTCACGCCTTAGATTCTCTAAGACTCTCCTTTTTATACAATCCCATGGTCCGTGGACCATGGGTAAATCTGCTAAAGCTAACACAACTTACATATAAGAGGGGTAAAACCCTTTATGAAACTTTACTATCTACATGCTCTGCGACCACAGCTTGTGAAGACTTTACATTCTTTACAACAAAACCTGGGCTTTTGCCCCAAAATTGATCGTAGGGGACCCTGTCTCAACACTCACCCAATCAAATTCTTCAACAGGTTCTATGATGCCTTCCTATAGCATCTTATCCAACTCTTAGCGAACCTTTTCCTTGTATTTAGGATTAAGGCGATACAACCTCTGTTTAATAGGCTTTGCATTTGGCTTCTGAGTGATCTAAACAATGCCCAAATCGCCAACTATGCCCTTTAAATCCAAAAACTTATTGGGGAAGAGATCTTGGTATTCGTGGAGTAACTCAATGACTTTATCTGCTCTAGCGTCATCCTAATAATCTCTAATTTTCACGAATTTCAATTCTTCTTCAGTGCTAATGTTTATTTTCTTTGTCTTCAAAGGTGCGGCGATGTCTGGGTTTTCTATTTGTCAACCTTCAACTTCGCAGTGCCCTTCTGCCTCTGGAATATTAATGTTTCTTAGGTCTTCATCGTCCTTTTCAAAGGTCACATTATAACATTCCAATGCATGGCAGAGATGGGTGCTCAAGTTTGGTTCGATCCATTCCATAGGTTCCTTCGGTGTTCTCAAGATAATTGCCTTAATCTCTTTTAGAGCTTCATCAATGCTTGTGAAGCCATCTTCAAAGATGAAGGTCAATAAGAACCCTCCCTTCAATACTTCCCATTCCTCAGTGCCATGGCTAAGCTCCGTTTCTAGATACCACTTCATGGGAATTGTATCCAAAGTATGGAAAAATATGTGTACCCACTCTGGCTGCGGTTTTGTTCCCCATGCTTTAGTCCATTTCGCTAGGTGATCATGTGGATCATCCCTTCCATTATATTTCTCAGTCATTCTAGTGTTATCACACCCAAATCATAACCTCATCATTCTTTAATAATCTTACCATCTAGTAAAAGTATCCTTATTCATACCCCACCATTGTGCAGGTGTAGCGCGCAGTGCCAACTCTAATGCTTAGAAGTGGTGATCCTCAAGGACTTCATGCTCAAATTCATCCAAAAACATATCTACGTCAGTTAAACCATCATAATAGGGTAATTTCCTTGCATCTGACGGAACACAGCGCAGTGACTTCGTCATCATATTTCATCGCAATGTAAACACTTCGTGTAAGTGATTTTTCCAATGCTCTAACTCATAGTCGAAATTAAAGGTGCAGGAACTCTCCCAGTCCGAAGCAATCCGTCCATTTGCCATTCGATTGATCTAGTCTTGATCTCATGCTATTATCTTGTAAATATGATTCAGTTTATCATCGCTTCGTCATAATCATGGATTCGTTCAGTAGAGCATGCCCCTTCTGTAGGATCCAGTGGCACTATAACCCACAACAACTTTCTTTCAAATGACATTGTCCTTTTCTTCAAATTAATGACCCCATTCATGTCAATATCCCAGTCAATTCACAAGAGTGTGGGGTAGGCATTATTGTCATCAACGATTTCTATAACCTCAAAGTTGTCCATCATGCTCGCACCTTCTATATCAACTGTTACTCCATATAACCATCCCATGGGGATGATTTTCTATTGGTTCACCATCCTAAGATGAATCGAACACCATTGCAGTACAGGTCTCCCCATCCTTTCCCACTTTTGTTTCGGTAATACATTTGCATTAGATCCTAGATCCAAAATGACCTGATCCATCTCATAATCACCTATCTGCACAGTGAGTCTCATCTCACGCCCTATTTGTGCCTTATGTTTGCCAATTTTTCTGACCACCCAGTGTCCATCATGGACTTTCTCTTTATTGGTGTATTTATTTATTGATTCTTGCAGGCCTTCCATAGATTTTCTATTGCACAATAGTTTTATGCAGGTCTCCAAAACCGTAGTGAGTACAGAGGGATAACTCTAGTAGCACGATGATTTCTTGTATCTTGTCCTGGCTCCCTGAGGTGGAGGCCTCAATGAAGCTCTTCTTGGCTTCCATAAATGTTTCCTTAGCAGATCCATATCAAAGCCGACTTCTTTCTCTGGCGCTTTGAGGACCCATCCTTCTTCTTCATGTTGTTTACCCTTATCTGCACTATGGAGTATCAAAGAAGGTATGTTTTGATGGTTATTTCAGTATCTTTTCATTAGGACTTATAAGCCTTTTTGCATTATGAACTTAGAAAATGATAAAGAATTATAATAAAACATGTGAGATTAATATAGAACGCTGAAAATTGTCGTTTCCATTACATGAGGGAGGAAAAATGAAAACTAGCCATCCTAAAGGAAAAGACAAAGATGGATTAACTATTGTCCCTTCGACGGGAGACCACATGCAAACTAGATCAAAACGGACCTACCTAGGAAAGGAAGCGGAGATACCAGCTTGGCGCAGAAAAGAAAAGAAGTGACTCAGGATTAACGATTCTGCGAATCCCTCAGGATCCTTGATCCTGAGGGATTGCTGTTTTATCTATTTTGGCATATAGATATCTCCGTCGTCACCCTTATATAAGGGGAAAAATTGTTAGCTAAAGTATGGTTATACTCTTATGTAATTTCTTCTAAAAAGATCAAGACTATGATCATTACGTCCTGTTAAGACTTGCTTAACTGTAATTTTACTTCATGCATTAATACAGACTTGGTTACTCTTTTATCTTTGAGCCTGGATCAACCTTAAGCAGTGTACCCCTGGAGGCTAAGGGCCCGACCCTGGAGGACACTTGCTCTTGTACCATTACACGTGGTTTCTGTGTGGTTTGCTTATCAACGTGATCTGGTAATCTGACGTGTTTTATAAAGTTTATGTCACATGCTTTGTCATGTTTAATCCATTTAATGTTCCTGCAAACAAAAGTATTGTGTTGACGTTGCATCATGTTACTATTCCTTTAGGTGTTGGTATAATACGGTTAATTCCTATAGGATACTGTTGTTCCATTACAGAGTTTTTGTGTTATGAGATTGTGCCTTAGCGTTACGGAATTTATTTTTGGAGCTCTGATTGTATATGATTATTGAATCCTTGAATATTACTGTTTCATCTTGAGATGCAATCGTACACTTTCTAATTAATGTGACAACTGAATCAGACTAAGCACATCATGTTTATATGGTTTTCAGTGTTGTTCCATCATGTAGGCAGTGTTTTTCCATTGTGTGTGTACATCTTTAATAATGAAGGATTGATATTTGGATTGACGTGATTGAATAGATTAACAGCTTGTTAAACTTAGTTACTGCTCGATTCCTTGATTGTTGTTCCATTTCCGAATTTCTGTCCCATTTCTGATTTGTTGTTTCATTTCTGAATTGCTGTTCCATTTTCGAATTGTTGTTCCATTTTAAGGTTGTTGTTTTATTTCATTGTTGTTCTCTTTATCTGCCGTTTCATTTCTTATTATTTGTTAAGGACGATCTCAGGCTGCAATGAGCATTGGCATCTGCTACCCGGCTCCCAGACCCCTAATCTGTTCTCCGATTTCTTTTCCATCAGTTTCTAAAGGGATGGGTTATTGCTACCGAACCCTTGACTGATACATTGCTTAATATCTGAATGTGAGATTTAACCTTTTGAAGTAGTTAAGCTGTAGACACGCATCCATTTACTTTTGTAGTTTCAAACAACTGTACTACGAGCATTACTCTGACAAATTCTAAGCCTCAGACTAAGACACTCTTTGAAATAGCAAAACATTCCCGGATTGACATATTAATGTGAGGTAACTAGAGGTGAAAGAGACCTTTTTTATAGCTCCACATTTTGGCGTCGTTGCCGGGGAAAGAGTGTAGCCATTTGTTCTTTTTTTCAGAGTAGTGTATGAACCTGCTAGGGAAGAATTGGGTTTTGAAAATGGAAGGTAAGAACCTACGTGTGGAGCATGTAAAATCCCTACTCCTTTGCCCGATTTCTTGCATATTTGCTACTATTGCTTAAGTAGGATTTAGTAGTTAAATTGAGTGCATGACTAAGCAGAAAAAGCTAGAGAAAAATTCCAAACCTTTACCAAAGCCAGAAAAAGCTAAGGGGCCGGTGACCCTTGGTCGATCAACCTTCATAGACGAAATCTATAAGAAATCCAAATCTCAGCCCTTAGTAGGACCCAGGAAAGTTACTTCCAAACAGCCTACTAGCTCCCTTCAGGCCACAGGTTCACCATCTGAAGCCTTTGCTGAGGTGCATAGTCAAACTAACGAGCAGGACTTTCAAGAAATTGAAAATTCTACTCAATAGTTATTGCAAGAAGGGAATTTCAGTAATCTTTGTGAAGGAGGAGGAGAGACAGGGGAAATTGAGGAACCAAGAGCTCCTCTTAGGATAACTCAGCCATTGAGCAGCCCAGACAAAGGGAGTGCTGCAAAAATTACTATTGGAGAGACCCAATCTCCTCAGTCAAAAGTCCCAGATAGAGGAAGTGCTATTAAAACTATTCCTGTCAAAGCCATTCCCTCTCAACCTAGGAACACCCTCCTAGATATCCCAGAAGGTTACTGGCATATATTTGACCCAATGGCTCAAAACCAGCCAAACACCCAGACCTCTACATTACAATATCCCATAGTGGATTTTGCAGCAAATGGCCCCATGAAAGCAACCCCCCTTCAACGTATCCCTACATTTCACGGGCTTACATCAGAAGACCCGAATGCATTTTTATTTGAATTTCATGTACTATGCAGGGGATATGATTACAACACTGGCCCCCAGAAACTAAAACTGTTTCCCTCTACACTAAAAGGGGTTGCTTTAAGATGGTTTATGGGATTAAGTGGTGGGGTTATAAATAACTGGGAACAAATGAAAGAAACTTTTCTAAAAAAATATCAGGACTATTGCAGGTCTAGAGAACTGAAAGATGAAATATTTTAGATGATAGCTAGATCAAACGAAACATTAGAAGAGTATGTGGAACGTTTCCAGTATAATCTACAAAGATCTCCCTATGCATCACTGCCTTTACCTGATAACTTGTTGAAAACAGCATTAATAAGGGGCATGAAGGAACAATGGATCGAAACATTAAACATTATGGGAAAATGGGATATTTATCAGGAAAGTTTTGCTGACATAATTGATTTATGTATCAGGAGTTCGAGAGGCAGTACACGAATCAAACTGGTAGAACATGATCGGTTTGTAAGAGAGAATAAAATCTCATCAGAAGGAGTAACGTGTGTAGAAATTGGAAATTTATTAGAAAATTTTAAAACTGATATACTAGGGACATTGACTACACAATTGGATATTTTGTAGGACAGGCAGAAGCAAATGGAGGCAGAACAGAATTTGGCAATCTTCTACCCCAGATGCCAGAAGAAGCATAGCCATAAGGAGTGTCCACTAGTTTTAGTCCAAACATGCGCCATCTATACAAGAGATCACTCTACGGAAAGTTGTCCCTCACTACCTGGACTGAAAGCAGTATATAAGGAGGCAGAAGAAGAGCCAGAAGCGGTGTATTTTCTCAACCAACGCCGTCAATGGCAGCCGCGACCAACTGGTATGTTTCCAGACCCAGCTTCTTCTTTTCAGTCTCTGCAGTATAATGCTCAACAGTATAATACATGGCAAAGTCAATTTCAGCCTCCATTTCCAAACTGGTCACCACAGTCATTTCCTTCTGCAAACCCGTGGCTGAATCAAACGAGCCAATCTGGTTGGTCGAATCCTCCTTATACCCCACCATATTGGCAAAACAACCCATACCCACCACAATGGACTCCCCCTACTTCACAAAGCTCAGCT